>OOFC01014195.1:13952-26129 GCA_900323345.1 Pseudochromis fuscus
CAAGAACAGTGGGGTGGAAACATTCTGGAGCCTGTGTTATACACACTGACTGTTTCTCCATGGTCAGGGCTGTGATCACCTACAGGAGCCATGGATGAGGTTCATCTGGAGATGTGGGGATAGTGAGGCAGTGCAGTGGTTGATGGTGAACAGGATTATTGGCTCTAATCCTGCAGTGACACTGACCTGTGATTGTTCAGCCTCAGGATTCAGTGTGATGATGTGAAATCATACACACCTCAAAAAGGTCTCATGGACATAAAGTGGAGGATGTGGGGATGCTGGGTTGGTTAGTAAATTCCTTTGGAGTAGTGAGGGAGATGTCCATTTCTGTCCCTCTGTCCTCTGTGGCTGAAAAGTGATGGTGAGTGGACAGTAAGACTGTTTCTCCATGATGGTGATGTCGCTGTCTCTAATGTATAACAGTGGTGTGTTACAGAGTTATTTGTTCAGAAAAGGTCTGTTTCATTTAATCTAAAGAAATGTGCTATACGCAATATTAAGGATTTAAGTTGTGTTCACACCAAATGTGAAGCGAATTCCTCGCACGGTGTGATTACATAACAAGTGACTACAAAGACTCAAGTAGATGTGAATCTTTCTCACACGAGTTGGAAAAGTTTTAACTTCAGCGACAAATTTGCTTCTCGTGCAAAAACCAATCAGCGCTGGGATTCGCCGATGTGGAGGAGGAGCCTATCGTCACTGTCTGTCCAGAGCTTCATGACACTTTGTCTCTGCACCAGGAGAAAACCAAGAAGGAAAAGAGCTTTTCACTGTTTCTGGGACTTTTCAGGGAAAAGGAGCAATATTTATGATCTCGCTTATTGTTGATGAAAGAAGTGGCGGTCGTCATGGTTTCTGGAAGGAGCACTCCTATTGGCTGTTGAGGGGAAATATTGAATAATATTTGGTGTGAACACAGCAGGACACTCAAGTCCAGTCACAGAGGGCAAAGTTCACCTTGTGAGATAATGAGACACAAAAGAAGACAACAGCAGAGAGACAAGCAGGGACAGTTTAACCTCAGGAATCACCATCAGTGTCAGAGGTCCCAGACTCCAGTGTGTCCCCATGTCAAGCATCCTGAGTGTGATGCTGTGACTGTGCTGATGCCATCACAGTGCAGCACCATGTGTCATCAGGATCAGGAAATCTCTCCAAAAATGTCACTGTGTTTTGTGACATCCTCCTGCTCCACTCTATCATCCATCCCTTCTGTTCACCCCTCCCTCCGCCTCCTCCTCCCCTGCTGGACAATGTGAGCTGCTCCTGGTTCAGGGCTTACGGAGGCTTTCATCGGGAACATTTTGTCCTCTTGCTGAGTGCCAGCCGTGTGCCGCCTCTGTCTAAACCAGGCCAGAGCGCTGTAAGCCGCAGCCCTCCCCTCGTGTACACTCCTCGCCTCCTTTGGAAAATCCTTGATTTGATTTGATTTTATTGACAGCGTGAACAATTCTTCTGCAAGCTGAGGCATTTTCAGGGTGTTGTCCTCGCAGTGCACGCAGGACCGCCTCCGTTTACCGGAATAAACACACTGCTGCCTCGGAGCAGGTTTGATGCGTTTCTCCTGCAGCTCATGTCCACAGGAGTCGGGTCTGAGAAGTTCTGGTTGAAGCTGAAGGAGTCTGGGCAGCAGTTTGGAGGCAGGGTACGCTGTGTCCTGTATGGGCTCAGTCAGTAGGGGGTATTACAGAGAAATGCCAGAGAGAGGCCACCTTTATGAGGTTTGGGAGTGGGTGTGATGAGCGCATCGGCCTTCTTATGTAACATGGCTGTAAAAGTGAGCATTCAGTGGCTGAGAAGCTTGTAAATATTTCCTCTGGGCCCTCAGGGTTCAGAGCAAGAACTGTAAAAACGAGTTCCTACGCAGATGATGTGGGTGAAACGCCTCGCTTTCTGTTGTTTATTCAGACGCTTCAAACCAGAGCGGAAAAGACAAAGTGAAAAAGTCCAGTCGGTTCACAAATCTCACCCCGTCCTTTCTGCTTTCATTAGCCCATAACAATCTCTGATTTATGACCATCAGGAAGCCATGTCATCCCACAGTGCTCTACAATACCAGGGATCCACATCTTTTCCACTCTGCCGTCCCCATTCATGGTGACTGTGCTGGATGTAATGGGTGTTAATCTCCTCAGTCTGCATACCAGCTCTCTGCAGGGCCTGGACCTGGGGCTCGGGTCTTGGCCTCGGATGGATGTGTTGTGTTGTCTGAATAGTTGGCAGGGTTCATTCTGGCTGACTGTAAATAATGGATGAAAAGGGGCGTGGTCAGCATCTGCAACAGGAAGCAGGGATTTATCAGAGCCAGGGGCCGGAGGAGGCAGGATGACCTGAGGAGGTGAAACAAGCCTCAGCACTTCACACAGGGACAATCACTGATGAGGAGCAGCAGAGAACATGTACAGCTTCATACTGCTGTGAAATCCACAGAGAAAAGATCTGTTTACTGCCATCAGCCATCTGTGAATTCTTTTACTCAGCATTTCATCATCTTTACCCAACATTTGTTGTTTTTCCCCAAAATGTAATTGCTTTTGTTGAACATTTTATTGTTTTTTTTTTTTCAGTTCAAATAAGAAAACACTGGATAAAAAACTTCAAAATTTAAGTAAAACTTACAAAATATCAAGTAAAACAATTAAATATTGTGTAAAAACTACAAAATCCTGAGTTAAAACCACAAAATATTGGATAAAAACTACAAACTGTTGAGTAAAAACAGCCCATCTTCCTGGGTTAAAACAACCCAGCCTTTCTGAGTGTGTCCTTCCTCCGGTGGCTCTGGGCATTTCTTAATGAAAACAAGAGACTCATTAGTGATATTAGTGTTTGTTTGTGGGAAATCCACATTCTCCATGCTCATCATTGTGTTGTTTGTGTAGCTCTCCCAGAGTCAGGGTGGTGTCCTCTCTGACTGCAGACCAGCCCAGTTTATTCTGGTGTTATCAGAGGTGTTCACCATCCTGACTGTTGGTCCATTTTACATGGAGGAACACACCTACACTTACATAATGAGCAGTGTTCATGAATGCCAGCCAGAAGGAATGTGTTGCTTTGCATGCCTCGCAGCCTCAAAACCACCCAGAGCTCGTAAAAAGCTCCAACGCTCTCCTCTGGTAATCACACAGAGCTGCCACAAGGAAGCCAGCCCCCACCACTTCCCTAAAGATACTGGTCTCTGCTGGTTTTTAACAAGCTAGTCTGCACTAGGGTTATGCAACAACAAATGGCTGGAGGAGGCGGCAGGCCTCTGCTGGTCACGGATCTGCTGAGCTCTGCCTCGTTCCTTAGTCCAACAGCAGCACGGTTCAGCCAGATGTTTACATGTTGCACCACGTTCAGCTGTCGGCAGCGTTCAGACCACAGAGCTCACACTGAGCCTGGATCTGCAACGAAACACCAGCAGCAGTCACTGGAGCTGTGACCTCTGCTGCTGTATCACAGACACGTCAGAGCTGATGTTGAACGCTGGCTCTCACTCACGGTCTCTGCTGAGCTGTGTGTAGGACTACACTGTCATTAAAAACTAAAACAACAAAACCACATCTTTTTTCCCCTTCGTCTTAACAAATAAAGGATGCATGTATGTTTAGGGCTCGTCCACACGGAGCCTGAAAACCGTCATTTTTGAAACCCGGTCCTAGAGCGAACAAATCTGAAAATGCCACCCTCATGCTTCCATGTTTACAACCCATACACATCTTTACTGAAACAGTGACACCATAGCCCCACCTCTCCCTTTACCTGCATGTGCTACCATGGCAACAACAGCATCCATGGAGGATTACAGTCCTGTGTTGGTGCTGCAGATTATTCTGAGCTGGTTCTTCTGCTCTGTGGCTACTGAGCAACAAGTGGACTTTTTGATTTGGTTTCCATGGTGCAGGTTCGTGCTTTGTGTCGTCTTCTCTGCTTCTTTCTTGAGAAGCTGTGTTCACGGGAAACATCTTTGACTGTTACTGTGCGTATGTTTAGTTACTGTAAATCCTCCAACAGCATCCGAGGACTTAATTTCCTGAACTGCAGAAGGTAACCGGCCTCTGTCTGAGGCCTTTGGTGTTTGCTGTTTGATCAGTGTAGTGAGTCAGATATGTTTACACTTCAAACTGGATCAAAACATTAAAGTTGCTGCTGTTAATACAAACTCTACACTTCCTGTAATCACCTGGAAATAAAAGCCCTCCACCAGTGTTTCAGTGGACAGAAACCTTTCATTTCTTAACTGGGATTTTACTGTGAAGAGTTTGATCCCTTGTTTCTGCCCCAGCCTGGATTTGGGGTCCAGGCTTCACCACCTCAGTCATCATTAGAGACCCAGCTTTTCCTTAACTTTAATTGGTTTTTATTGAGGAAATGGGGCGTCAGCGTTTTGACCCTTTCTTACGTGAGGAAACCAGAAGTTCTGGTTTCAGTTCTTCTCTCCCTTGGCTTGTCACACTTCACAGATCAGAGTGTGTTGTGCAGAGTAAAGAGTGGGTTTCCTGCTCCTGTGGAAGAACATCCTTCATCTAACATGAAACAAACACAGATGTAAACTAATGGAGCTGCATCAGAGCTGCATCAGAGCTGCATCAGAGCTGCATCAGAGCTGCATCAGAGCTGCGTCTCTGCTGCACGCTGCAGTGTGGGAGGTCTGCATGAGGAACCAACATGTGGAGGTTCCCGCTGCTCCTGGATAAAGTAGTTAAAGTAGTTTTAACTTTTAAATGGACATGTGCACAAATTAAAATGAATTAATTGCTATGTTCTAATATATTCAGGTTAAATGATCAATTTCATAATTTTTGTTTAAACTCTGACTTTTTTCCCCATTTACACTTTATCTCCTTATCACTTTTTGAAAGTGTAATTCATTACTTTTAAATGAGAAAGTTAAAAATAGTCCCAAAAAACGTTTTCTAAAATAAATTTCAAAATCACATAAATGTGAATAAGTAAAATCACTTACAACGTGGCCACTGCTGAACAAACTACATCATGTCACCTTTGTGTATGAGCTCCAACATTGTTTAGTGAAAACAGTTTAGATATCAGTGACAATGATGGCGGCTGCAGACTGACCTCAGAGTGAAGGTCCAGTCTGTGTTTATTTTCCTCCTCTGCACAGAGGACACCTCCTCCTCTTACTGAGCAGCTCAGTGGAGTGTCTCTGAACATCAGGGGGACATTAGAAGTGCTCATCATCATCATCAGCTGCAGCAGTGACATAAGCACTTTCCATTTCTCTGTACAGCACTTCACCCTCATTCAAAACCTCCAACATGCGTGCTTCTTCCAGCTAAGCTGACCCACTTGTGCTCATCCCATGTGCTGCTGCGTTATGCAACCTGTGCAGAGAGGAACAAACCGCTGCTAGCTGTGGCACGTCAGCCACTGGGCTATTATTAGAGCGCGCTCGCACACACACACACACACACACACAGAGGCAGGAAATGCACACTCAAGTGTTCCTTCACTGCAGGTAAAGTGGGCACAGTGGGTTTTTAAGTCATTCAGCAGAATCTCATGTGTTGTGTGAGCACAGAATGGAGGTTGTTCAGTGTGACCTCTGACCTCTTCCTGATGTGTGCCGACCTGTTGCACTTCTCAGTGGATTTGCTGTGATCTTCACGTCACAAGCAGGAGTCATCAGCTACCTGTTTATCTACATCTATTTGAGTATCTTACACCAGTGTTGACAGATTCTTAAAAACATAACTATTTATTTAGGTTTAAGTATAAAATGTCAGTTTTATAGTGATTTGAAAATACAGAGATCCAGGACTTAGTGACTGTGACAGAGGCTGTATCAGAGGCAGGACTTTATCTCTCATTTTCTGTTGTTGTATGAAATGGGTCACACTGTTAACACCATTTCAAAATAAAAGCCCTCTACCATTGCATTGGACAAACTCTTCATTTTGCAACAGGGCTTTTATTGTGAAACATTTCCATGAAACAGTGTATGCTGCTTAATAACTTCCAGCCAGCAGCAAGCAGTTATCCTCCTCATATTGTTTGGATTCATTAGACCCTGCAGCTGAAGGGAGCCTGCAGCTGTACAAGTAATAATTACATCATTATTAAAATGATGATATTAAACTTTAGGTTTAAACATAACTAAGACCCAATTACCAACAAAGATTGAATGGTAGCTAGAATTATTTTCCACACCCCAACACCACAGCTGTGTTGGAGTGAGACACACTGGGTGCATTTTGAAGGTAATACGGGACTAAAACCAAATAACTAGTCAGGTTTTACATGGACAGAACAGGAAGCTCTACGTTTATACTGAGTGTTACCTTAGATCGATCATTACAGGTTGACATGTTGCTGGTGGTGCAGCGGTACAGACGTGTACAGAGGTTTACCTGCAGCTGACTGTGTGTGCAGTGTCACAGATGAACACCTGAACTCCATCACATCAGGACGTCACAGTTGTGAAGATAACAGCTGATGTGTGGTTTCCTTCCTGTTGCCTCGTGCTGACCAATGTGTGCTTTGTGTCTCTGCAGCTTTGTTTACGACGTGGACATGGACTCCAGTGGAAGAAGAGTCTCTGACAAACTGAACTGTGAAGAATCCACAATCATATTTTTGAGCGGGAAGCGACAGACATACAGCAGCAGTCAGCAGATTGTACAGCGGTGCACTTCCAGCAGCGTCCGGTCACCGTGCAGCTGAGGACGCTGCTGGATGGTGCCGGTGTTTCTGAGAGGGGACCAGATTTCAGTTTGTTATTTTCTATTTGTTTCTATTTCCCCCGACAGCTCCAGTGCAGACCTGCTCTCCCCGAACATTTGGACCGACTGTGGCACAGGTGACCGTACTGTACTGTAGAGGTCAGCGACTGCTGGTAATAGTCTGTGAATCACTCCCAACACTGCCCCGACAACCCTGTGCCTTAAAGACAACTCACACCAAGTGCGACTGGGTCTCTAAATAAAATGTTTTTGGGGCGTTTCATTGGAAGACAGAACCTTCATGAAGCACTTGTGTCAAACAGATTTCTGTGTATAAAATGTGCAGCTGATCAATTCAGTCTGTCTCTTTTGAATCAGAATCCTTGGCTGCAGTAAACCAGAATGTGATCATTTGGTTTCCCCTCTCCTACACAAACACTGAAGTGCAATCGTTCAGCTGAAAGATAGAAAAGCTGAAGTAAAATGAAGACGTCTGTGTCGCGTGTCCACTCGAAGGTTTACTCTCATTTCACTCCTCTGTGCCGCACTGGGCAGGCAGAGGTTAGGTGAGGTGGAGGCTTGGAGAAGCAGCAGGCCTGTCTGTACAGTACCGAGCAGGTGAAACCAAACTACATGCAGCAGGGAGGGAAACTCACTGGGCATTAGTTCCTGTTAATCCAAAGAGCACCTATTGGACAAACTGCACGTCTGTTTATCATCACTGCATTAACATAGTTACTAAATCAACCAAGAAGCAGTTGTGGTGTTGTGGTGTACTAACAGCTGTCCTGAATGTGTGTACACTGAGGCTGAGTGTGGCAGCCTCAGCTCTCTGAATACACAACCAGAATCAAGCCTGTCGTTCACACACTGGGATCGGTTTTGTACAAATCTTTGCAGTGAGTCACCTGAGTGAGTGGAGCCATCCCAGACTCCATCTCTTGAGTGTCACAGGAAATTTGAAGATTTACCATCTGGGAAAAAAATCCCTTAGAAGCAGCCGTGACATCCAAACAGTCCTGCCTTCCTGCCTTCCTGCTCAGTGTCTCCTCTGGACTGAAGCAGCACGAAACGCTGCAGGCAGCAGCTGTTTGGAGGAAACTGCTCGCTCAGGGCTCGTCTGTGCTCTGTCAGGAGCCTGGGTCAAACCACCATCCAGAGGCTTTTACAGGAAAATATAGAGTGACAGAAGACATGGAGGACAGCAGAGACCTCAGACAGCTCTGCACACAGAGCAGAGGGGCTGCTGCTGCTCTCCCTGCAGAGCCTCCAGCTGTAGTATTTTGTAGTAGTCCTACCTCAGCTCTCTGAAACATCCCGTCTACCTTCACAGTCTTCTTAGCAACCTTATCTTAGCTTCTCATACAAGGGGCTCTATCCCTGAGTGGGATAGATGTTGTACCTCTGACACACTTTACTGTGTAGTTTCTCCCTGTGTAGCAGCAGTGTGACAGAGCTGGCCCCGCCCCCGCCCAGACTGCAACATGGCGTGTACATTCAACCACTCAACTACAGGGTTTCAGACGAGCTCATCATGATACCTGCAGTAACACAGTGACTGTTGTTACACACACAGTGGAGGGAAACCAGTCATGACAATATAAAAACCTCATGACTCAGGCATGTTTCTTATCTGACTTCATCACATTAGAGTCTTCTTCATTCATGGATGTTCATGTAGTTGCTATGCAGCGTCTCTCAGGCCAGTTTCCACACAGAAACTACAGAAACTTGGTAAGTTTCCAGCGGTCGCTTAAGTTTAGTCCCCGCTTACTTTCTGACCTCCACTCGCCCGGCCAATTAGTGTGGGGCGTGGACCGAAGTATCCAACACAGATGTGGATTGGGTGGGTTGGATGTGTCAGATGCTGTTAGACAATCTGACCAGTGCTTCTTTTTTAACATCCTGAAACCTGAGGGGTTGGTTCAGATAAAGACACAGTCAACAGAAGTTAGCGAACCGGGTTCCCCCTCAGGAACCTGTGGAACCTCTGAGCTGCTCAGCAGTCCTCTCTCTACACTCTCTGTCAGCATGAACCCTGACGTGGCTGAAGGTGCAGGAGATATCAAACCATGAGCACTACAGCAATGAGCTGCTGGTCCTGGTGTCACTGAGCTTTAGTAGGTTCAGCTCTGTTCAGTCTCTCAATGATTCCACTTGAAAACACTTTACACTATGCAAAAAGGTTCACTGCCTCACTGTAGACACCGTACAGAGCCACACCAGTCTCAAAGTATTGTGTAATATCTTCTTCTTGTAGTGCATATTTCCAGTGTGTACAGTCATGTGTCTTTCAGATGTTGTGTAAAATAAGAACTGTTTTTGTTATTGAAGCTAATGAGCCATTAGATGTTTGACAAAGCATCTTGTTTTTTGCTGTAAATATGTTTGACAACTTTTTCTTGGAATAAATGATCAAAACCACGACTGTGTGGAGTGAATGTGGTGGTGGGGGGGGACTTACCAGACCAACAAGACATTATGAAAATGTTTATATATCTATAGATATATATATATTTTTTTAATTAAAAGCATAATGTTCAGTAGTTCAGTGGTACTACAGTGATTACTGTATAAGATGATGAGGTAGAGGACAGAGGGCAGCGACCAAGGCTCCAGCTGCTGTCATACAGGTTGTCATGGGAACTGGAAGGTCACATCCCTGCTTTTTGTGGATGATGTCATCGTTTTGGTGCCGTCACACGGACACCTCCTGCACCAGCTTTGGTATGAGGATCGCCTGCTGCTGAGTCTCTCATGGTGCAGGATGACCTGCCCCCTCCAGGTAAGGGAGGACCTGCTGGAGGGATTGTATCTCCCAGTCAGGAGCAGCTGGTGAGCTGGAGGAAGCGACCTCTGTGGTCCTGATGGAGCAGGTGGTTCAGAACATGGATGGAGGCTGGTTTACATATTTTTTCTAGTTTTAATATGGGCACACATTTGGAGGAGGGGGATTTTTCTGGACCACCTGTTGCACTGAAATGAACATGAAGCTCAGTCTGACTGACACTCCTGATGGACTGTTACTGTCGCTTGGTAAAATAAACATTGATTTGTTTTACAGCGCTGATGTCCTGTCACTGTTTACTCGGCTGCAGGCACCAAGTGGAAGAAGTAGTTTCCCAGAGTTGTGTGTAATCCTCTGGATCCTGCTGGATTAACCCTCAGGGCTGTTTTCTCAGTCTAGAAACACCAGACAGGCTCCAGGCTTTGATCAGCACCCAAACAACAAGCTGTCCGGCTGTTAGCTGGAGACCGTTGGATCTCAACACGCTGCTGCTGAAGGTTACAGACAAGTGGTGGATGCACACAGTGTTTTGTTGTAAGCAGGACACTTCCTGCCTCTGAAGTCCTGACAAACATCAGACACTCGATATTTTGCTGTTTTTACCCCAAAGTGTGTTGTTTTTATCCAACATTTTGTTGTTTTTACCAAAAAAAAAAGTTTTTTTGGCAAATTGTTGTTTTTATCCAACATTTAATTTTTTTTCTCAATATTTTGTTTTTATGCAAAAGTTGTTTTTTCACCCAACAGTCACACTGAGAAACCAAACAAAGCAAAACAAAATAAAACAAAATAAAAAAATAAAACTGAATATAACTGAATAAAACAGACCTGTTCAGTTTGCTTCAGTTGTAAATGTCTCTGTTGTGGGACAAATAAAAGATTAAGAAAATAGCTGAACCACAGTTAATGACTAACTCCATTTATGTTAAGTTAATTATCAAGTAATTAATAAATAAATCAGGAATAATCAATAACAGTTTAATAATTGATACATATTAAAAAAGCTAATTAAGCTTATTAATGAACTTATTAATATGAATCAGTATTAAATTGCTGTTAGAGGACAGATGGAGGATCCTGTATTAACAGGTACAGATGAAGAATGATTCAGCAGAGTGATGAGTGGTCAGATACTCAGTAACTCCTCATTATTACCTCGTACAATTACTAGAGTATTTAAGTAATTACTATTGAATGAGTTGTTTCTATCTGCTGTTTACAGCTGCTTCACTCTGAAGATAGTGATCAATGATGTAGTCACAGACATCCAGGACATAATCAATACCTGATGAGTCATGGTTTATTCTCCACTGACTCGTATTTATCTGCCATGTTGTCCTCCATTAGAATTTATTGGGGACGTACTCAGTCAATCGTCATCAATTAGCAAGTGGATCATGAGTCACCAGTTTATTGATCACTCGCTTCATCAATCATTACATCTGATTAGGAGTGAATCAATAACTAGAGGGTGACCAGCAGTGTGTACCCCGGTCAGCACTGGAAACACTGTGTCTGTAACTGTGTGAGGAAGTGTGTTGGTGCAGCTCAGATCCTGAGCGCTGGGGGAGAAAACAAGCCCACCCTCAGCAGGAGGAAGGTTTCTGTGTCCTCACGAGGAAGATCTCCAACATGTTCAAGCTGTGGATGAAGGTGGATACAACACAGCAAACGTGTAATTCACTCTGAGAAAGTATTTGTGTGTGTTTGTAACAGTGACAGTGTTGTTATTCAGCAGTTAATGCAGAGGAGGGAAGACCACTCTGACAACTCACATCAGACATCATCTTTTATTGTGGCTGTCTCTGTTTTACTGGTGCCGACACAGCCTGCACAAAATAAACACAGATTCAAATAAATGCACATTTATTATCTATTTGTTTAAGTCCACTGAAGTCATTGTTCATCCTCAGTGAGTTACAAGTAACTAAAATGTGAAATAACTGTAGTGGTGTAAAATGTAACATTCTTCTGCTGTAGTTCATTCATGTCACTGTGCAGCGTACAGTCCAGATCATCCGCACTCCTCACGGTCTCACATTCACACATCAGAGTGGTATCAGTGATGTCACCTCACTGTCAGTCTGTTCATGAAGTCTGTTACTCTGAAGGGTTTTCACAGGTGGTCAGTTGTTGTTTATTTGAATTCAGAGCTGTGGTTTTTGTCTGTGCTGTCCCAGCAGCAGCAGACTGTTTCCAGTCAGAGTCACAGTGTCATCAACATGTAACACATGTAACATGAGGGCCTTCACCAGGTGGAGGAGGAAGACTAGCATCCAGTGATTGTTGAATTTCCTCCATCCTATCACAACATTTTCTTTTGCATCTGTCCCTCAGTAAATGTACCGACTGAAACAGTTGGAATGTCACTTTAGATGTTATCTGACAGATTTCCTGTGAGGACTGGATGTACATGTGTCTGGAATGTGGTGCAGGACGAGCAGCAGCAGCTAACAGGATCCCAGCAGAGATCAGTGATCTTATTGGCTGAGAGAGAGCAGAGGAACCCCCTCTGGCTCATAATAAGTGTATTATGGAAGTATAAACATCTCAGCAGGAGGTTGTGGCAGTCACAGTGCTGATCACACACAAAGCTGTGCTGCACCCAGCTGTCTGATTAGCCTGCTGTCATGGGAATGTGTAGATTAATAATGGGGGGTGAAGGGGGGGCAGAGGTACTTTCCTTACAGTACGGACTCACTCACACAATGCCTCACA
>OOFC01014196.1:0-13437 GCA_900323345.1 Pseudochromis fuscus
TCTATCTATCTATCTGTCTATCTATCTATCTATCTGTCTATCTATCTATCTATCTATCTATCTGTCTATCTGTCTATCTATCTATCTATCTATCTATCTATCTATCTATCTGTCTATCTGTCTATCTATCTATCTATCTATCTATCTATCTATCTGTCTATCTATCTATCTATCTATCTATCTGTCTATCTATCTATCTATCTATCTATCTATCTATCTGTCTGTCTATCTGTCTATCTATCTATCTATCTATCTATCTGCCTATTTATGGAAATGGAAAATTTGAGTTAATAAATGTAATTTGCCCCCAATAGTATTGATCATATTTCAATATTAAGTGATAAGAAATTGCTTTATTATTCCAACAATAGGGAAATTTACCAGTTTCAGCAGCAAATTGGAAAGTAACAAAGCAATATGAATAAGAGGTGATATAAAAATAGAAATAATATAAACAGAGAGCGTATAAAACAGGAACAGTATCAACAGGAGGAAATATAAAAAATATACTGGAGCAGTATACAGTAAAAACAAAGAAGCAAATTTACAGAAGTGCACAATAAAATATTTATTTTACACGAATGTAGTGACAGTACAAATATTTTTTTATGTACTACATGTATTAAATGTGACGTAACTGGAGTGGAAGAGAAAGCAAATAGACATAGTACAAAGACTAGGATCCAGGGGCCCTGTAAATGTCCCTCCCGGGCAATATGAAGAATTAATCTGAACTTCATTAAATACAGAGTATCACCAGGAGAAAATACAGAGGCTAATAAATACTAATGAGACAACGCGTAAGAGGTCACGCTGTTATTGGACTCTTAACACGGAGCCTGTGTGAACGCATTCACGTCCCCTCGTTATAAACTTATATCCACTCCCGTGAAGGAGATGGTATAACACCGTGGAGGAAGGACGATGGAGAGGAGGACAAAATGAGAGAGGGAGAGAGGGAGGGAGAGAGAGAGAGAGAGTCTCGCGCGGAGAGACAGGGGACAAAAACGTGACTAGGCAGCCTAAGAGCTGTTATGCAACCGCTGACCTACTAACACATATTTCTAGAAAGGGAGCCGGAGAAACTGGAGCAAAGTGTCCGAGCGCACAACACACAGGCAGCCCGAGCCAAGAGACAGAAACAGCATCCAGCCGACCCACTGACTCCACCACAACCGATCCGAGCACCGACACGGACAGGAGAGGAAAGTTTTCGGGGTTATTTTTCTGAGAAAGGCTTCTTCTTCTTCAAAAAACAACGGAGACAAGGAAAAAGGAGGAAACAGGAGCGAGACAGCTTTTGTGTCGGGGAAGCCTGAATCTTTTTTCCCCTCCTCCAGGACATGGAAAGGTATGTTTGAACTGAGCGCTGCTGTGTTTCCTGCCTGTTTTCCTGCTTTTATGTGTTTAAATTCTGTATATCGTGCGGTTATTTATAGGCGTTATGAGTATGAGTGCGTGCGTGTGTATGAGTGTGTGTGTGGAGACGAGGACATGATGCTCATGGCCGGTTATTGTTCACATGGCGACTCTCGGCTCCGCCGGCAGATCCCGCGTCCCTCCGTGACTTTGAGGCGTTTGCGGGCTCATTTTGTCGCGTAAAACACGCTTCTCTCGATACAAATGCGCTACTTTGTTACCGGGCTATTACATTGTGTTGTATTCCCTTTAGAATAACAAAACATTCATTGTGTCCCACAGCGCAACCAAAACGTGGTTTGGGGGCATTTCACCACACGTTATGCGCTCAATGTCAAGGCGAGGTAATGCCCCCCCCCCTCACTCATGGTGGTGTTTTCCAGGGATTGGGGGGCAGCTGCTGTGTTCAATGTGTGGTTAATGCAGACACAGTTTACTCTATTAGCACGTGGCATGCTGCTGTTCGCATTTGCATGTTGTTTTTATGTAGGTCAGTGGATCACTGAGATGTTACTACATCTCCAATGCAAACACTGCTCCTGATTACACCGTGTCGCCTCCTTTCACCAAAGTCATTTAAAGGGTATTACATGTGGAAATATACACAGATTTTATGTAAAAACATTATCACGATAAACAGCTTGTGTTCATATTGGACAAAAACCTATGGGAGGATCACATCATACTACAAATACAATGAATCATTTCATGCTTTTGTGTTCTCCACAGATCCCAGTGTGTTTTATAAAAGGTTACTCTCAAAAAACAAAAGCTCAAGTTCAGAGCTACAAAATGTCTGACTTGTGTTGAAAAGTGAGTCACTGGGTGATTGTGCTTTACTCGTAAGGTGTGTTAACTAAAGAACAGAGCTGTGCTTTGAGGGAGTTGGAGGGTATGACATAACCAGCACGCAGCAGGGAGAAGCAATAAACAGCAGCTCCCTCCTGGGACAAAGAGGCCTGTAATTGATTCCCGTTCACACCCTGCACTTTCTTCCCATCATTTATATATATATGTACATGCAGGCATAATGATTAACAACAAATTCTAATCACTAAGGCAGATTTTTAGTAAATCTGTGTGGTGGAAAACTGTATTTTGCTCTCCTACCAGTGATGTAACACAGCTGCTCGATGTCTGTGAGCTATTTTTAACTTGCTTAGTCTTTCTCCTCCACAAGAAAACATGGAACAGAAGAAGCAGAAGGCTAAACCAGATTTAACACTTGTTTTTTTTTGTCTGCTACAAAAGCTTGTCTCCCTGCGAGGTCTTGGCGTGACTTTGTTGTAAAATTAGAATAACAAGGGAACATTCAGGATGTGATGCAACGCATGGAAACCCCTGTCTGGCGAAGGGAGGCACAGATCTGGTGAGTCCTCCCGCTGCCAGCTGGTCTGGGTTCAGAGTCGTCTGCATTGCTCCATCCCAGCCAGCTCTCTGAATATAGGTCAGACCTGTATCTGGGTGAGGAGACGCACGAGGTATAAAGGGCAAGCTTTGCACTACTTTGGACACTCTGTCTGTTCCACTGAGGAATACAAGACCACAGATTACAGGAAACTGAACTTAATTTAGCATTTCTCACAGTTTAACTTACTGTTAATCAATAGTTTTGTTAAAGTTTTTTTGACTCTTGATGATTTTACCTTGCAAATCTACAGAGCACTGTAAGTAGTTTAAAAACCTCTGGCTTGTCACATGTTGCAGGATATCAGATTTAACCAAAACAGACATGTCAATTTATGCAAATGTATACTAATCAGTAGATGTCACAGAGGAAACAAACAAATACTGTTGCCTCTCCTCTTTGTGGTGTTTACTTCACAGGTGAAATAGGTTTTAGTCACATATTATTTTGGGGATATGTTAACAGGCTCGCAGTCACATTGGTCTCAGTGACTAACCTGGAATGTCTGGATTCCTGTCTGCTAGTTTTGTTTGACACAAAGCCCCAGGGCAAAATGGAGGCTCCTAACTGGGGCCCCTCCACGTGTGTGGCGTTGGATCATTGAAAAGATGGAGGAGGGGAAGAGGATGCCGTCCGTTTTACTCACACTTGCCTCGGAGGAGGTCAGAGGTGAAGCATTCCTCCCTGCGCGGCAAGTGCCTGTGAATTACTTCAGAGTTGTGTTTTTCTTAGAGACAAACAGTGGGAAACAAAGTGCCTGTAGCTGCAGTGACTCATTCTTTTTAATGGGAAATTAGCCTCTGCACAAAAGAGCCAATTACAGAGAACCATGCCCAGTATCTCCTTATTTTCCAGCATTAGTCTTGGCTTTAATTCAAAGAACAACACGCACGGAGAGGATATGGTGGTGGTGGTGGTGGGGGGGTGCAAGATTGCATTCACAGCCAGTAACCTGTAGCTTCTGCTGCTATGTAATATGCATGTGTTACACAAGCTTTGCTCCGCAACAACACAAATTCAGATCACGTACACTACGAGCAACAACAGCAGCCCCTCCCCATGCAGTCCTGAGAGAGAGACAGAGAGAGAGAGAGAGCCTGTTATATGTGGATTTGGCTGCAGAGATGGGTGTGTGCTCTGACGTCAATGCCGTATCCCTATCCCTCACTACTGTTCCTCATCTGCCTCTGATTCATATTGTTATGTGCTGCATGAAGCGTCGTAGGGTTTCTAGAGCGAACAGGAATTAATGTTGCATGAAAAAAATCACTGGGGCTTTCATAATCTAATTTTTTAGGGAGATGACGTATTCAAGTTGTGTCTCTTTTATTCCTCCCGCCGCAGATTCTGTAAAATTCCTCTCATGTCCACCAACTGAATTCCTCCTGTCACCCCATCCCTCTCTGCTGCCTCCCTCCCTCACCTCGTTCTGTCGCTCTATTTTTAGAGTGCACTCTAATACTCTCTTTCCCTCTCCTGCCCTCCCTCCCTTGCAGTCCCACTGACCTATTTTATGGCGCACCGTCAAAGACAGGAGGAGTGTTTACTGCTTAGCGTCGTTTCTAGGTCAGTGGGACAGCACAGACGTATGCGTGCTTCTTCCCGCCCGCCTTTGTTTCGCGCGCCCTTCTCCCTGCGTGTCGTTACGAAAATTATTCGGGATTGGAGTCGGGGGGGCGACTGACCCCGACATTTTTCCACATCTGTTGGTGATTGTGTTCAAATCTCTTCCTCTGTTCTGTCTTTGACTAAAAGAGAAACAAACAGGAGAGGGTAAAAAAAATATAATTTGAGGAACAGCCTGTAGCTTTTCATGACCTCGCCCTTGAGCTACAACAAAACAGGCGTGTTTGAATAAACGCTCCAAACTTTTTCACTCCCAAATTTTTTTTTTATTTTTTATTGTGGGATTATGTAACAGGGTCAGTAGTCAGTCTGCAGAAGGCATCCAGTAGATTCAATAGTTATGTGAAATTGAGTAAGTCTTACAAAAGAAAATAGGTCACGATACGGGAATACGCTCCAGCAAAGGTCAATGTGAAGCAGTTTAGTTCAACCAAAGAACTTTTGTTCAACTGGGTTTGAAATGTGAGCGTGGTTTTGCCCTCTCGCTATCACTGTTTAAATAACAGGAGCGTTCTCTGGAGATTCTTTGTTCAGCTCTGCTTTCACTGCGTCTGGTCTCACTTTGAGGCTTCGCTTTACAAAATGAACACAAGGGCAAATATGAGGCCATGAGTGTAGATACCAGGAGCTGTTTACTGTTTCTTCAGCAAATGGGTCTGCATAGTTTGCAAGATGTTTCAGTTTGAAAACTGAGTAGTATAGCACATAACCACACTACCTTGCCCTCAGCAGTTTTGTAAGCATAGAGTAAAAAGGTTGCACAAAGCATTCTGCAGGGATCCGGTAATAGCTGCTTTAATAGCGTCAAGTAAATCCTTAAAATTACACCTGTACCAACGTGTTATTTGCATGCAGTGTCCATTAGGCAGCAGTTGTGCTTCACTAAATCCACTTCCCAGTGTTTTAAAATGCCGGCCCTGTAAAAAAAAAAAAAAAATGCAGGGATGTTTTGAGAAAGCCAAAGCAAATAAAAGCATTTCCAAATGATAAAAGGTCATGTTTGCGCTCCGTTTAATTCCAGTGTAGCGAATGAAAAGTGACACCAGAGTCATTGTTACCCAAAGGCACAGTGACCTAGATTATTACGCTCGCTCTGTGTGTGATGAGTGGTGAGTTTGTGTGTGCTTCTGTGTGTGTGTGTGTGCCATAAAAAGATGTTTTTGTGTTTGTAAGAGACTCCAGGGCGCGGTGTAATGATGTGTTGTTAATTAATGCACATGAACTGCGTAATGCCGTACAGCGAGAGAGCCAGAGGAACAAGAGCAGATCTTAGCTGTTACATAACGCTGGACTGCCGTCGACATCCGTCTGTGTTTGGCATTGTTTTTAACTTTATGATGCAAGGCGAGCTGGATGGGCAAGGCTTCCTGACGGGCTACGATGTTGACACCGCACAAGGAAGTTCAGCTGCTTGTGGTGTTGTGTAATTTCAGACAGTGAGACAGCTTCAAGAGAAACTGAGACATTGCTGCTGTGACAGAAACACCCCATCCAGACCACACATCCCCCCACCTGCCCACTCATGGATTTTAGTAAATGAAAAAAAAAAAAAACTGAAATTGCACAATATTATTATTTTGTTGTCATGCAACAACTGCAGAAGTGTTGAGTCAGTGCGGTGATACATCAGATGTATCGCTGTCTGGTCCTTCCTCCCTCAGCTCTTCATCCATTAGTCTCTGCAGAGTTGGCATCAGGTCAGCCTGCCTCAGTTATGTGACAGAGCTCTGTCTTATGCAAGTGCTCCGCAGCAGCAGCAGCAGCAGCAGCAGCAGCAGCAGCAGCAGCACATGCTCAGTCCAAGCTCCAGCCCAGTTTGTGAAGATTTTTGGGCTGTTACGTCATAGGTTTTTATCAGACATTGTATTGATCTCAAGCATTAGAGGTTTTTTAACCTCAGTGAAACTCTGTACTACGTTTCTGAAATCTAATTTGATCTGACTTATGTGTAACCACAGTGATTTCACATCTAATCCAACTCTCTATTTCTTTTCCCCTCCCTCCCTTTTCTCTCTTTCAGTTAGTGGTCTACGCAGCAGCACTGGATCTTGATCCTCAAGGAGCCCCCAAGACGTCAGACTGACCTACATCCAGTGTAAGACACCGAGAGACGCAGGGCAGCGACCTGACAGGCATTACAGCTCTGCTGAAGATTGAGGAAGACACTGATAAACTCAAAGTCACCCCCAGCGAGACTCCGGAGACTGCTTTGAACTATTTGCAAAGACAGCTGGAAGACCATTCTCCCAAAAAAACAAAAACCCTGTTTCTTTTTTTAGGTTCCTTGTTCGGACCATTACGTCAATGTCTGAGGTGTTTGTTGAATTCCACCTCTTTTTAATCTTCTTGGCTAATTTGGACACTTGAACATTTTACCTTTGAAATCTAAGAAAACAAATCAATGAGGCTATCCCTCCGAGGAGCACAAATACCTCATCCAGAAGTTTTTGCAGATCCTGCAACATAGGTCAAACCTCTTAGTAGCAAAGCAGAAGGCCCATATAGTTTTACATCTTTTCCCTTCCCCCCTTTGCCCTTTGCTGGAGTCTCACTCCGGCTCCCAATGGAAAGTCTCAGTCTACACCTTCCATCCACCAGCAACAAAAACGACATGGAGGTCGACGCATTTTCCCCCTACAGTGCGAGCCTCCCATCCCCTGGTTCTGAAAGTGGCACACGGGGCAGCCGCCAGGCTAAAGGAGCCAAGCCGAATGTGACCTCCCGCCGCAAGCGAGAGTTCATTTCTGATGAGAAGAAAGATGCTTCTTATTGGGAGAAACGGAGGAAGAACAATGAAGCAGCCAAACGCTCGAGGGAAAAGCGTCGCCTCAATGACATGGTGTTAGAGAACCGCGTCATGGCGCTGAACGAGGAGAACGTTCGTCTCAAGACAGAGCTCCTGCAGCTCAAGTTGCGCTTTGGCCTCATCAGCACAGCCTCCTACATGGAGAAAAGTCAGCAGATCTCCAACAGTGCTGCCGAGTGCAGCAGTGGTAGCAACGGGAGCAGCACCAATGGCACCCCGAACAGTAACGCCTACCTCTCGAGCAGCGGCTACTCCAGTGCGTCCCAGGTGATGCTGAATTCTGACTCATCTGAAACTGAACAGTCGAGCCGTGGTGAGCGTCACTCCACGCTCCACAAGTACTCCCCGCGGGGGTCGGTGTCTGACATGTCTGATGGCTCCTCGAGAGACAGCCCTGAACCCATGGGCTACAACATCAAGAAGGAGCCCTCAAGCATGGAGATGGCTGGACTGGAAAGCAACAGAATTCCCAATGGGATCACTAATGGGATCCCCAATGGAGTGCCAAGTGGGGCTTACCATGGTAACCACACTGCTCTGGTTTCTCCTCACCAGCAAGGCACCCCATTGGCTGAAAGTGCCATGGACTACCAGCATCACCAACAGCAGCAGCAGCAGGTGCACATGGAGGCCTCCAGTCCAGCTCCTCCGGCCACCTCTGCACAGAGGAGCGTCATCCTGTACCGCTCCAGCAGCGGCTGTTACCCAATGGAGAGCCAGAGGCCGGACGACCAGCAGTCCCAGCAGAGCAGACCGCCTCAGCATGGCACGCACACCTTGACCTCCAAGTTCTCTGACTGCTCAGTGACCATCACAGAGGTCGCTGAGAAGCTAGAGAGGACAAAGACCTTGGACTCACCACAGTATGAATACACCAATGGTCACACAGAGTCAGTAGAGGAGCTGCAACACAGGTATAGTCAACAACAACAGCAGCGTGACGGCCACCTTCGTTGTAGCTACCAAGATGAGGAGAACGGTCTTCAGCACACTGAAAGCCGCCACCAGAACCCCTTCGCGCCTGATCTGATCCACAACACAGAGGAGGGAAAGTCCTCCTTCATACAGCACAATGGCTACCTCAACACACTGGATGAAGAGCCCCCGGTGCTCACCTATGAGGGAGGCCCTCGTGCCGATGGTTTCTATCAGGAGAACTCCTCCGCTAAAGACACCTCCTCAAGTGACGGAGACCCTCGTAGCTCTGACAAGGAGGGCTCCACAGACGACGAGTCCCCCTCCTCGTCATCCTCTGACATCAGCAGCTATCACCAGAAGACGGAGGGAGCTGCCGGTTTGCACAGCGAGTGCCAAGCTGAGGTGAAAGCCACTGCCCTGCCCCATAAGCTCCGCCTCAAGTACAGAGCCCTGTCCAACGGGGCGTCTGGAGGACAGATGGAGGGACTGGTCAGCACCTCCATGTCCCCATCTCCCACTTTGCCTCAGCACCCGTACTTGGCTCTGCCCAACAACCCTCCCGGCAGCCAGGCCAACGGGGAGAGCAAAGAGGTGGAGAATGAGACTGAGTTTGTGGAAGAGGCCAAGCCTCAGGTGAACGAGAGGGCGGAGCCTAAAAAGGAGGGCGGGAAAAAGGGATCCAGCAGCGGGAGAGGAGGGCGCAATAAGAGGCGAGAATAAGGACAATAGGAGCAGCTCGAGCAGTTTGCTGTCACCTCTTTTGTCAACTATGACTCACATTGGCGCTTTTCATAACAGAAAAGAAGCCAGTGATCTGTGTGAGGTGTAGTTAGGATGTGATTTCACCATCAGTTTTCACTGTGTCACCTGTACCCTTTCCTTTACTCTCTCCTACCTCCCACCGATCCCTCCAATTAAAATAAAAGATTAACGAGGGATGCGACCGAATGAAACTCTCCAGAGCTGGAGTTTGGGATATTTCCCTTGTGGAAAATTCAAACACTATTCAATTATTCATTATTGTAAACTGCCTTAGTGGCTGGCCAGTGTTTTATTGTGGCATTATGGGAACATTCCTTTAACCAAAGACACATCCTTCCTCTACCATCTCCCTTTTTGGCAAAGAGTTACATTCTTCCTCCCTCTCTTCCCTCCTCTTCCTCCCCCCTCCTCCACCTTTTTAACCATGTACACACAAGAACCCTTCACCCTTGAAGCACTTAGATTGTATATTACTGTGACATATAAATTTGCATATATTGAATATATATTTTAAGAAGAAAAATGTGGCAAAAACAATAAAAAATAAAGCGGTGGGATGCGGAAGTCGTGGACTTAAAAGTGAACAGTTTGTTGTATTGAGACACCTTGTACAGTCCCTCTTTGTCTAGAAAATGCCTCAAAGATTTTCTTTTACTAAAAGTATGAGCCACAACTTGTAAAAAAAAAAAAAAAAAAAAAAAAGAAAGAAAAATGAAAGACAGGTACACTTTTTTCAGATTTGGGGTTCAGATCGGAGGTCGTACAAATGATCTGAGCTCTCAGACACTCAAATCTGTCAAAACAGTCAATGCCAGTGATCCGCATATCAGTCAAGGCTATGCAGCCACACGCTGCCGTTGGCAAAACTTGACAAGCACAAGGCGAGCCCCTTGTTTGCCAGCCATTCACCAAAATCAATAGATCTTCATTTCGAGAGAAAAATTGTCTGTGCGATGAATAAATGGCTCTCCAGTCGCAACCAGCAAAGCTGCTCTCTTCATAAGGTGCCTCTTTATTGTGTTGTTCCTCGTCCCCACACGTTGGCCGATGTCTTAACGACCCCACTCACCTCCGCACTGACTTCTTTTAGCTACAGTAGCTGCAGTAGATCATACAGTAGTTCAACTGTTTCACTTCCGGGTGCCTGCCTCTGGCCACTATGTATAAATGTAAAGTTGTCTCTTTATCTCTTGTATACTGCTGTCATTATTTTATTATTATTTTAATAATATTGTTATTTTCTATTGTATTCGGTTATTATTTTTGGCTATTATTATTATTATTATTATTATTATGTGTATTTTTCTGTCATCCACTCGTGTCATTTTGCTCTTTGCTCTTCCTGGTTGTGCTGTGTATTTACCCATGCTACCCTTTGCCCCAGTTACCATTTGTACTCTGTGTTACTGTATAACCTTTGTCGTTTGCTGAAAGGCTTTTTCCGAAAATGGAAAAAAAAAAAAAACAGAATAAGGCTTGTCCAGAAGTGATTATGTATTGCTAAACTTCACGTGGATATGCAAATGGTTACAATTAAAACACTCATTTTTGATTGTGAAAGATTTAAAATGGGGAAAAAAAAATTAAAGGTTGTCGAATTCACGTACGTCTGTTTTGGATGTTTTTTGAGTCGCTTTGAAAACGCTGCACTGTGAAAATGACACAGACACACGGGCTCACATCCAGACCAACGAGCTGATTCAGAGTTTACAACAGACTCAGACAGAAATATCCCAGTCTGCCAGTACAGCTCACTGTGAGCCGACACAGCCAGAAAAACTTCACTGGTTCACCACGTCATCGCTTCACAACGCCTACTGGCACACATTCATCGAGACAAACAAAATGTAGCACAGCAGCACAGGAGAGGACTTGTTGGCGAAACAATTTGAACATTCACGTGATGTGTTTATACTAACACTCATAAACTGCACGTGACATGATGAAGACTCTAATAATAGTAACATTAGTTATTCAGCACTTTTAAAAACAAGCATTTACCAAGTGCTTTGACACAAGGTAACAAAACTAAAATTCAATACTATTGAAAAAGAGCAAAAACTAATGCAGTGCAATGCAGCAAGAATAAATGCAGAAAAAGCCTCAACTTCCTGCGAAAGGTGAAAATCCACAAAGTAGAAACCATGTTTATATTGTTATTTTTCTATATTTTAAGCTGTTGTAAACCCTCCCACACTCATAAACATTTCCCACAGTTATACAATATAAACCCTTTATATTCTCTTTGATATTAGGTAAGATTTGTTGAAATTATGTATGTAACACACTGTAATACAGTTTTAAATACATTGTAAAAATACACCTTTCCACAAAAATAATTTTATATTTACTCTAATATATGCTCTTTTTTTACTTATTTACCCAGTTATATTAATAATATTGTGATTATTGAATATAAAATGTGTGTACTGTACAGTATACGCTGCTGCTTAGCCCGACCTGAGCCAATCAGCACCCAGGATACTTGCTCTGATTGGGTCGCTTCTCAGTCATCTGCCAATAGCATCTTGTGTATGAAATCAACTGTGCAACCCAACTGAGGAAGCATGGACCAGAAATAAAGACCCACTGTCCTCAGAAATCCACAAACCAGTGAAAAATCGGTGATATATATTTGGATATGCTTGGATATAAAATCAGAGTGAAGCTGTGAAAGTCGAAGGATTACTGTAAAAGATCAAGACATAACAATAAAGTAGAAGTGGAATAAAACAAAGTAAAACAATGAGAACTACAAGATAAAACAACAAAGTAAAATGAAATAAAATGATAAAATGGTTCTGCTCATGTGGGATCTATTCAGTGAATAAAACATTACTTAAACTTGAAAAATATTTAAATTGCCAAAAATGGCTTTAATTAAGTGTGTGTGAAAAGCAAAGCAAATCAGTGTGTAGTTGTTAGAAGAAAAGTCCAGCACTGTGAACATGACTCGGGTCTTTCTGTGTGGTTTTCATGTCTTCACTGTGCATACGTGGGTTATCTCTGGGTACTCTGGTTTCCTCCCACAGTCCAAAGATGTGCTTGTTAGGTGAACTGATTAGTCTAAATCGACCACAGGTGTGAGTGTGTGTGGATGGTTGTGTGTCTTTGTGTGTTAGCCCAGACTGACGACCTGTCCAGGGTGGATCACTGGGATAGGCTCCAGCAGACCCCCGTGACCCAGCTGGATAAGTGGGTATACCAGATAAATGAATCAGTAACCTAGCAACCAAATGTAATCAGAAGCATGAAGGTCTAATCATTTTCTGCACTCACTGTGCATTTTATGCTCTGGACTTTTTAACCTTTAAGCTCAGGGTTTTGGTTTTATGACCCAAAACTCAGAAAAATAACTTTCAAGCCCAGTGGGGGAATTAAGCAGATAAAAATCCAACTATTTCCTTCAGAGTTTTGAGACCAAAACAAATAGAAAAGGAGAAGGAGAATTTTATATTTAAAGTTGTCATATAGCCAGGAGCACTACTCCAAATTGTAATAGCAGGCCAGTGTTTACATCTGTGATGATACTCAGTGCCAACCCTACCAGTACAGCTTGTTCTACAGCTTTAAAGAAAAAAAGCAACTGAAACCTTTTGCAGTACCTCCACTGAACAAAAAGTTCAAACCACACATTAAGCAGTGGTGTAGTCCAGAATTGCTCAATGGCATGAACCAATACTTTCACAGATGTGTTTTAGTTTGAGAAATGAAGAGACAGAGAAAGAGAGAGAGACACAGTGAATGCATCGGAGTGCAACAAGCAAAAAACAAGTTACGCAAGTGTCTTGGGGGATAACTGCGTCAGACTGCGAATGCTGAAATGTTGCAGCCCCCCCCTCACCCACCCCACGACCCGGCCATTAATGGAACAATAGCTGAAGGGAACAGCAGGTTGGCATAGGCAGAGCATGCCACTGGCGAGGACGTTACATAAGAGGCATCGCATGAAGGACACGTACAGAGGTGTCGCAATTTCAAAGATACACCCAAGTTTCTTGAGAATGTCAGGACTGCAGCGCTGCCCTGAAAATGTCAACAAGGAGAAGGAAGACCAAAAAAAAAAAAAAAATCCCCCAAATTTATTACCAGAACGCTTCATGTTGTGCAATTTTATGACGTAAATAAATGAAATGCTTCCACAGCATCTCGGCTTCAGATAGGTGGAAGAGGGATGTGTGGAAGCAGCTGACCACAGACCGGCCTGCTGGTTTTCATCAGTAATACGAAACTCTAATGTGTTTTCACTTCTGCTCTCCATTGCCACCCACCAGCCGGCAGCTATAACAAGGTGACATTCCTGAGGAAAAACCGCAGTGCTTTGTTGTGCGCTATCCCTTCCTCATCCTCTCTCCTACGTACACCTTATCCCCCTCCCCCCCTCGTCCTTCTCCTCGGTATCTCTTGTTCTCTTTCCCTTTTTTTTTTCCAGCTGTAAAAGCTGCTTTGTGTTGTGCGGAGGCTTGTGAAAAACGGGCCAGGAGAGTAAAAAGTAGGT
>OOFC01014196.1:14408-29697 GCA_900323345.1 Pseudochromis fuscus
GGGGAGGAGGGGGTGTGGGGGTGTGTGTGTGTGTGTGTGTGTGTGTGTGTGTGTGTGTGTGTGTATTTCAGCCCTTTCAGCTACTCGTCCACGCACAAGACAACATGCAGTATATATCACAATGAGCATGTTATATAGCATCACTTGCTGCAGAAAATCTCTGCCTAATGAGCTGAGCCTTCACCAGCTGAGAGGACGAGATGATCAGTAGAAACTGGACGCTGCAGAAACTCTCTGTGCAAACGAAGCCCAGCGCACCTATGTTTAATCATTAACTTGGTTATTATTGCATTTTTTTTTTTTTCACGTTCCAGCTCTCAAACACATTCAAATCACAACTGCGGCATCTTCTGATGTACGATAAAAAGATCTGAGAGCTTCCAATCTGATCATCATATAAAACCTATTATCAGCTCATTAGCATGCACTGAAAGTCTGATTGTGATTAGGATCAGTTGAGACTTTTTGTGCTTCATTTACTGGAAAAGAAATCAGGAAAGCAATTAAAATTGGCATAAAAAATTCAACACATGCACCATATGTTCATATATGTGTATATATATATAGCCCTGCACACACAGGGGACACTGTGAAAGAGGAAAATAACTCTGGAATGCAGCAAATCAATTATTAAACACTTTGCAGCATGACTGGACTTGATGGAAAAGAGAAGCTTAAGTTCCCTCGGTGAGTATCATCAGAGCTATTAATACGCTCTCGCTGCATCTTTTGAATTTCTTTGATAATTATTGTAATGATAGGAATAAATATCTGGGGTTGTGCATCACCCACTGACTCGTTCTGACTGAATTTGTAATTTCTGAAGTGACAAATTCACAATTTTAAATCAAACCAAAAGTGTGATATCAGTAGACATGAGAAATGTTATGTATTTTAGTTTCACCACTGAGAAATGGGGCCCAGATTCACACTTGCAGCAAGAGAGAAAACAGAGAGGGAGAAAAACGACTCCTGTGTCGAACATGCTTAGTTGGCCGCGGCTCAGGAGGGAGTTATGTTGCCTGCCATGACCCATTCAATCCCTCTGTCCGACACACAACTCTAAAATAGGTCAGTGTACTGTGTGCTGTGTGTGTGTGTGTGTGTTCCTACAGATGTGTGCACAACAATGCTTTGAGGAGCGCCAACTTCAGCGACACACTGTGACACACACAATACCACTGCATTTACATCACAGCATTAAAATAGGCCACAAGAAAGTTGTGCACTTCTAAAATGAAAGTAGGCCACTAGGAATAACTGTGTGTGTGTGTCGGTGCACGCATGTGTGAGAGATGAATCAGCTCCACGTTATGCAATGCTAAACCACACTCGAGTCCCATTACCATATCTTGTGCCCTTGTGCTACAGGAACTAGCCTGCAGCCGTACATGTGTGTGCGTGTTCCTTCAGATGGAGGGAGCGGAGAGTGATCACATGTCAGCAACACATCCTCTGCCTGCTTTCCAAAATTATCTCATTTCAAATCAGGGACATAAGAAGCAGTTTTATTAGAAATGTAAACATATGTGCAATTTAGTGAAATAATAGTTACCAAAGTAGAATTTAGTAGAATTTTTACCAGGTCAGATTTCTGCAGCTGAGCTTTTTGTTTAGTATCTACTCACCTCTCTAAGTCAGAGTAGCAGCAGTGATACATGGGGTTAACCTCAAGTCAAGTACACATCAGAATGTCTAATTACAAACAGTATAGTATTTATGATACCAAGGAAACATATTTCACATACAGTTATTTACTTTCATACTGAGCGCTCGATGAAAAGATTGATGTTACACTAATATCTGTCTGTCTGCAGTTTCGCTTTGCATATTATTTTTTTGCTCGGCTGCTGGAGCCTCTGCTGGTTGCCCGGCAACTTCACAAAACATCAGGAAGTCGCTGCACCCAGCCGCCAAGAAATAGTCTGGCACGTAGCGTTCAATAGAACCACAATGTGTCAGTTGTACAGCGTGTACTTTTTTTTTTTTTTTTTAAACCAAATCAGCAGTATACAATGGCTCAATTAGTCGAGCTTTCGAGGTGCTGGTAGGTAGATTTTATTACCTTTGGACAGAACTGGGTCGTGTCTCCCTATTTCAAGTCTTTTTGCTAAAGTAAGCAAACTGGCTGTTGGCACCGTATATTACATATACATTCATACATGTGTATAGAAATGGACACGTGTTTTGAAGCCAGGAAATCAGCATTTGGACATCGCTCTGTTGGTTGTTTGGAGCCAGAAGTGACCATATTGGGATATGACGGGAGGACTGAGGAGGCGGGTCTGACCCCTGAACCTGAGGTCAATGTCCAATGTGAACGAGACACAACTTCAGCTCTCATTGGAGACCAGATGTGTCCATCAAACTAACTCTGCCCCCAAATATTCCTCTTTTTGAATCCTGGTTAATTATTTTTTTCCCCACAGATGGACCTATTATAGAGACAGAAATGCTCCAAAAACGAGATGAAATGTAAACGAGCCACACGTCCAAACCATAAAAGATACTGAAACATCCCCTCAGTGTAAATAAGTTTAAGTATTTGGACCTCATACTTCAAAGTACGCCCGACCCAAGGGGCGTCAAACAGGGCACGGCTTGATCACTTTTTTCCCGTGTCCTTATTCACAGTCAGTGGGGAAAAAGTTGCGTTTTTTAGTGTTTTTGTAAACACCATGTGACAAAACATTTATGGCACATTTACACTGGTACCTACTCGCTTCGCTTCGCTTCGGTTTTGGTGCATTTACACTGGCAAAAAAGTACCTGGAACTTGGTACCTGGTACAACTTTTCATACCTCCTCTCCTGCGGTTCCAAAAAAAGGACCCGGTCAGGTCGGAGCAGGTACTAAAATCTTATTGGTTGGAATCGTCACTGCGTCGTTGCGTCATCGCTGCGCGGTACGTAATCTGTCCCCACAAACACCCCATTTTTAAATCTTTGGCAAACCGTGCAGACGTGTTTGAAATAACAACAAGAAGAGAAGTGGCATCTGTTAGAAATCCTGCCCCATGGACTCAGGAGGAGATGCAAACTGGACGGCGTGGTCAGAAACGGCCAGCTACACGGAGGAGGGACTATCCTTGGCGATGTAAATGCAACCGAGGGGGGCTGACCCCGAGCAATCTGAGGCGAAACGAAGCCAGTAGGTACCAGTGTAAATGCGCCATTAGAAAAGTCATAGCACACTGATCCCGAGAGACTGGCTACGTGTCAAAATTTGCACCTATAAGCAGAATAACACAACTAAAGTAAATAGTGAGTACATTTACATGGATATACTCATTTAATTTTAGCTAATGACATCAGAATGACTTGTGAGAAAATATATTGACTGAGTATATCATGATTGAAAATGATGATTTTTGAATTAAAGTCAATTGGAGACATAGGTTTTTTTGGAGCCAGCAACTAGTGGCCATCAGGAGTATTGCACTTTGTTGCCAGTCTGCATTGGTCTCATATTTGAGTCCTGGTTGCTTTGTCCATTTTCTACCCACAGTTTATATGGTTACCGGCAGCTACTGATTCAGCCCAGACTCGCATGTTCCCCACTTAACTGTTGGAAAACTCTGACTCAGGCATTGTGTACGCCTCTTTCCTGTTTCCATGTAAAAGCGTTCATACCTCTGTGATGTATGTGGACGGTAAAAATATTTTACTGACATCAGAGGAACACTAATGGCCCTACAGCACATTAGCACAAGTGCACAGCTGCCACGTTGTTGCATGAATATTTTAACCGGAACATTACTGCTCAATAAAGTTAATTAAACACAGAGAGGAGGTAGACTACCTGCATTTGTAAGGTATCCTAGTAACACTGTACAGGGAAGCAATAAGGGTATATTTATTGTTTCTAATAAAAACTGGTTTATTATTGATGAGACATTTATAAATGGTGCAGTGAACCATTAAAACTGCATAAATAAAAATAACCTCACACCTAATCGCACACACTCTGCATCGAAGGGAAGAATAACTTTTGTTGTACTAAGTCGTGCTTTGTGTTTTTTACTGTTTCGCCTTTTATTGATCAGGACTTGTAGTATATTGGTGTAATTTTTTATTTTGCACCTAAAGATGACATTTTCAATTTAAGCCTTTGAGTGTGTAAATTAAAGGCTTCTTGGCTTTAAGTTACAGAGAAGTGCTGACCACCAATAGCTACATATTAGCTAGCTTGATATGCCATAATGACTATGGTATGCTTTCCTGAATGTAAATTTAACCTCTGACCTCACAGATTTCCAATGTGTGTCAATTATTACTAAAACTTGGCTGTGAACAGAAAACAGAAACCCATCCATCCATTTTCTATACCTGCTTATTCCACACTTGGGTTGCAGGGGTCTGCTGGAGCCTATACCAGCTGTCATCGGGCAGGAGGCGGGGTCCACCCTGGACAGGTTGTCAGCCTATCGCAGGGCTGACACAGAGACAAACAACCACTCACGCTCCCACTCACACCTATGGTCAATTTTAGTTTGATCAATTCACCTAACAAGCACGTCTTTGGACTGTGGGAGGAAGCCGGTGTACCCGGAGAAAATCCACGCATGCACAGGGAGAACATGCAAACTCCAGACAGGTAGGCCCGAGCCGAGATTCGAACCCTGAACCTTCTTGCTGTGAGGCACAAGTGCTAACCACTGCACCACTATGCCACCGTAAACTGAAACCTCAGGAGCTAAAAGATTTTATACAAAATGTTGCAGTTCCACTAATGACCACTTGAGGCTCGAAAAGTAGATCAACATCCAGAGACTGCAAAAAGAAATTTGTATAGAAATGGACAAAGCAATCATGTTTCAAAAATGAGGCCAATGAGGAAGAAAAAAAACGTGCAATACTCCTGATGGCCACTAGATGCTGGCTCCAAACAACTATTTTTTTTGACTTCATTTTCATACTCAGTCAATACATTTATCCCACAAGTCATTCTGACGTCATTAGCTGAAGATAATTCTTCTTTTTAGTAATCTGGTGGTCCATCTGATTAAAAAAAATCATATACAGCTTTAAAACGAGGAAGATTTAGGGGTGTGGTTAAATTGATTGACAGGTCTAATCTCCAATGAGACGCTGCATACATTTAGAGTTTTTTGGCACATTAGCCATACTAACCAACTATAAATTGCCTATGGGGGAAAAATGCATGAGTGCTTTTCACATTAAACTAATGTGATGAGTGTAATACAGGTAATTTGTCAGATTGAGTTGGTTTCTTCCAAAGCTAAAACTGTTTAGCATCACTGTCTGTCCATGGCTCTAATCAGGACAGGACATTTCTACAGGGAGAAAGAAAAGGGGCATTTTGTTCTCAATTTGGAGAAAAGATTTGGTTCAAAGTGTAAAAGCCACAAATCGGTTATAGATTTCATCCTCCAACACCAGCCTGAAAGAGATGTCCTCAGGGCCGTGTGGTGTTTGCAGACATGGTGGTATTGATTGAAGACTCATCTATCGCACATTAATACTTCCAGATTCAGAGCACGAAGATGGTAATGTGCTGTTTCATCAGGGAAACGCAGTGTCAGCATGTTCTCTGCACGCCAACATTATGGAGCTCCAGCAGCGCGACAGACAAACAACATGTTGAAGCTGTGGTCAGTGAGGTAACCTGCAGTCATTCGTGGTGATTATTAAGTGGATTAACCCCTTTAGATTAGTCTCAGCCATTTATCCCATCTGTCCACTGTTACACCACAGAATGCAAATGCACGACAGGACACACACACACACACACACACACACACACACACACACACACACACACGGAAACACAAACAGCAGCGGCATTAGAAATATCTTTGCATGAGCATGTGAGCAAATCTTTTCCATCTGACCTACTGCACTACATATCTGCGTGAGTCAACACACACACACACACACACACACACTGATCACATTTCAGATGGCTGCATACTGTAGACACGCTCAATACAGTGGCTTCTGCCTCACATGCAAAAAACAAACACACAGACACACACACACACAACTAATCTGTGATTAGTTGCTGGTTATTATTCTCAGCTGAGTGAACAGGAGACATGCGACTCATGTACAGTACTGACACAACGAGGTGGAGTCAGTGACGCGAGGCTGAGACACAGCTGTCTCTGAGGAGGGACGTTGGATTAGGTGTTTAAGTATGTTACAGTATGTGTGTGAGGCTCTGTTCGAATACCAACACAGTTTTATTGTGTATTGGAAGTTCTGTTAAATTAAATTCAGAGGGATACAGAGGACAGCTGAGGATATTACCCATGAAATTATCCCATCAAACTAAAATAATCATTTTAACAATAGTTGAAACCCCAACTTTAAAAGCCCTCCTTACATTCTGCACGTCTTAGACACAATGTGACATAAAAATAACCTTTCAAAATTCAATTAAATGATCTAACCTAATCAATTACCCAATTCAATAACTTAATCCAGTAGATAATTCACTTCTGATTTGATTGAAGTTTTTAGGACTGACAGCAGCATCAGGTGACTATTTAGAAGATGTAAAAATATTTTACTAGCATATTTGGATGTCCTCAACAAGTCGGTGACAAATAGTAACAAAACGTTGACATTTGAATACAAACAATGGGACAAAAGTCACATTATCAGCTCAAAGGGCTTTTAACATTTAATTGATAACTGGTGCTACAGAAACACAGCAGGTCAATGACCATGAAAACCTAAGTATTACTACAAAATGTGAATATTTGCTCTTTGTAACACATAATAAAATCTACTACAAGCTACTCTTTGCATCACGATCTGGGCCACTACAAAACAAAAGTGCTGGATAGTTGAGTTTTCCTTCATTTCTTTGATGAGAAATAGGCGGATGCCACAGCGAGGCTTCTGTGAGTCAACCTGGGCTGAACCCGGACTGATTAATATTCAGCTCTCACATGATACCAGTAAGTCAGCCTGTCAGCTAACACCACAGTCTGTGTAGAGTAAGTTCAGATCAGGAAAGCGCTCTGACGTGAACTGTAGACAGTCGATGTGATTACCAGTCTATTAGCCCGAGGCCTTTAGGGGCAGAGGAGGACAACAACAAAAACCACAACCACAAATGAGGAAACACAAGACTGGTCTGTCGTCAGGAAACAAGACACTGGTTAGTTCCTGTTCAGGTTACACAGAGACGCAACTGAATACATGTATCACCGCAAACAAGTATTAATGTTATGGAGGATGAAAGGGAGGAGACGGAGGAGGAGGGAAATCAAAAATACAAAGAGCGACAAAAAAATCTGCCTCTAAATTAAAGACTAAATATGGAAATCAGGGCTCGGACAGCAGACGGCAGGACTGACCAGACAGGTCACAACCTCCCAGTCCTGCAAACACATGCATCTGTCACTGTGAACTCTGACCTGGCTCTATGTTTCATCACAGTGCAGAGGCAGGATAACAGCCCCTGGTGACCTCCTCACTGGCTCCCTGCCGCATGTCTGCAGCTCACAAAGTCACGATGCTCGGGGGCTGTTTTTTTTTTTCTCTCGTCTCGACTTCCACAAAGAGATTTTTATCTGAAGTCGCTTTGCGTTGCAGAAAATGTAGGTCACTGACTAAACTGATGTTTGACTGAAGGATAAACCAGTTGTTTGTCTTTGAAAGAGAGTCAAACAGGACGTGTCATTCACACAGTGTTTGTGTCTGGCTCCACCTAGTGGGCGACTACCGACACCATATTTATTGAGTTGGAAATAATTCTCCTGATTCTGATGCTTTGTTTTTTAAAGGCTTGGTAAGATTAGGGAAATCTCATAAATCCAAGAAGACTTTAAAGGAACAGGAGATGTAAATACATGCAATGGTTGAAAGCTTGTAATACTGAAAATCTGAGGGTTTTTTGTGTGTGTGGTGACATCACATGGGCTCAAGGCCAAACCACCCCCAGTGTTACTTTTCTGTACACAAGGTGTAAAGTGCATAAGATGGCAGTGAATACAGATTTGTTGCAGAGTATGTGGATGGTGATGCTTCAGCAGTCTAAGGCCGTTTTTCAGTATGTGTACTTGTCCGTACTTACGTTCTCGAGTACTCGTGAAACGTCATCAGTCGGAGACCTAGTACTGTTACAATTCAAAGTACACATCTGCCCGAGAGAACGCATGAAATACCCGGATGTGTTCCCGCTCCTCCTTCATTATCGAGCCTGCATCAGAGTTCAAGTTTGTGTACTTTGAATTGAGAAACAGTCTAACTCACGTGGGTGTAGATCTTCCTCGTGCTGAGCCCATGTGATGTCAGACAATTCTAACCAGTCAGAAAACCACATTTTCACACTGCATTTTTCTTATTGGTAAAATAGCTGATTGGTGGCCTCCTTGAAATCCTCCTGCTGGGGGAAGTCCAACTTTTAAAGATGGATATCACATTTGTAAGAGCTCTTTCCCATAAATTTCATCTAATACAATTGTTTCCACCCCTCCAGGACCTCCAGATAGTCACAGGTCATCAACAATGAAAACAAATAACTCCAGTGGCACTGTGATAAATAACGAATTTACTTTATTTGTGTACAGTCAATATTACTAATTATATACAGCTTATAAGTGCTCAGATTAGACTTGAAAAATAAAGAATCTGTTGAAATAAAACAGAACAAAAATATGTCCATACAGTCATGCAGATGTATGACTGTGCCAACACGACAGACAGACAGACGGGCACAGCTGAAGCCACACTGTGACTTCTCCTTCATATTTACCTTCAGCTGACTTTAATCAAACCACAGCAGCTTTTAAAGCTGGAGCCTGAGATGTGAAATCCTGCAGAAAACTAAGGACAGACTCCAGCAGTGTGCAAATGTTTGTTTGTTTAAATCAATTTCAAACAGGATGTGAATCTCTGTATGAATCATTTGTAGACTAAGAAATGACAAAAATAAAACTTGGTTTTTTACTTTTAATACTTCAGGAAAGGTAGTTTTTAAGGAGGATTTCACATCACAGAGAAGCTCTCAAATGTCAAATTTCATTCACATGCGGGGACACTTCATTTACACATCCAAGAGTCATTCCTCAGATTAATCTCTCTCACAGTGACGCAGCGACTCATTGACAGTCGGACCTCGTGATTGTGATCTTTAACGTCAGCATTAAAACTTTAAACCTCTGACACAAAGCCACAATCCAGGCACAGGCCACTCAGTAGAAACATATGTAACATGCACATTATCGTCAGATTAAAAGTCTCCTTCATTTGACCACAGCAGACAGTAAAAAAAAAACAACAAAAAACAGCTTTCTTCATTTAACCTGATACAAACTTGAGTTGAGCTCATGAAGCACATTAAAGTGATTAATGCCAGAAAATAGCATATCATTAAAGACTGGAAAGAGGAGCGGTGATCCAAACTGAACCGACCAAAACATAAAACAAATATAGAAACATATCTTCATCGTGCCACCTCTTCTCTAAAGGCTGAATACTGAAATGCATTAAATAATTTAAAACTGATAAAATTCTATTAACTTACATTAAAATATTAAAATCTTCAACTAGAAGACAACTGAATACTTATTACTGCCTCTCCTTACATCCTTCACAAAACACCCAGTGTTTCAGACACTGCTTGATTCGGGGGAGTGTTCACGGTTCTGTCAGTGTGACTGAAATCAGACGCATCTGACCCAGATCTGCTCAGAAACGCGTGCTCATCAACCGACGGCGAACATCACGTATTTAGTCATCCATCCTGACGAGCTCTTCTTGGTTTGTGGTCGAGAAAGTCAGCAGCTCCTGTTACTCATTCAGCCAAACAAGCTGAAGGGAAAGTGTCATTTCTGCTGCACCAGTCACAAACTGTCGGATCCTGCAGCCACACAGTCAGATGTGTCATCGTCCAGCTGCTCCAGATGGGCATAAACACCTGCACTGAAAGCTGAAGTGTTTGTACAGGACTCCGTGGGGTTTATGGTCCAAAAGTGTGTTCATCTGAGGAGAAAAGGTCCGACGAGAACAACTGGACAGATCTTCTCAGGGCCTCTCTCTCACTTGCTGTTCACCTGGACATTTTCTTATGCCACTCCCGATGAAGACTACATCGCGATGAGAACTCGTCCGGCTTATTTTTCAGTCGAGGTCTGGGAGTCTCTGTGCCTGAGCTGCACTTATCTGCCGCCCAGTGACCCTCTGGTGTTGATGAGTAGATACAAACAGCTGCAGATGTGTGGTTGAAGCTGCTGAGCTGAGCTGAGCAGCTCCTCTCTCTCTTCTAGTCGATCATCTAACCAGGACAGATGCTTTTTCACTTGGCGTGGCGGCTCTTGGGCTGAGCTCCAGGGCTGGAAGAAGAGCCAAAATGTCTCCCGTGGCTCCTCCAGCGTTGGCGCAGGACAAAGTCGTAGTTGGCAGAGGTGCACATGGCATAAAATACATTGGCTTTGTCGGGTATCTGGAGCTCTGAGGCAGAAAGAGGAACGAAGGGATGTGACTTTATCTACTTCTACTGTGTTTCTCAGATACATGTGGAAATATTTTATTATAAATTCCTACAGTTTATATCTGTTTAGAAAGAATAATAGCAAAAGAAATTAGCTATGAAAATGCAGTAAACACAGGAGTTGAGTTTACATCTCTTTAAAACATCTCATGGCCGATTATATTTTATGATTTAAGAACCGATTTTTAGTTCATAATATACTGATTCATGCTATTTATAGAAAAATGTTCATGGCTAATTTAAAATGCACCCTTTCTGGCAGCTTTATAACTCAGTACATCGTCTTTGAGTATTACTTGCACATTGAATGTTGACAGAAATATATATTGACAAAAGAGAAGTCCTCCACAGGATTAAGAGGCCTTGATGTTGATTCTGTACTGAGAAAAGGTTTAGTCGGCTGGAGGTGAAGCCTGTGGAGGAGATATTCACCTTTTCCACTGTGGAGCATCTGGCAGAGGCTGAAGTCATGACACCTGACATCCTCCATGTTGTGCTTTTCAAGAGCCCGTTGAATCACCTGAGGTGTGTGATCCTGACTCGTCAGCTGGAGAAGAAAAACACACCGAGAGAAATCGAACCAAGGTCAACACTGCACATCCGTATTCACAACAATTTAAGCACTTTTTTCAAAACCTGTAACTTATTTCCAAAGATGATCCTCCTGCCAGATTTTTTAAATGACAGATCGAGCAGCACCATGAGATCAACCAAAAACATCAAGAGAACTTAACACATAATGAAATAAAGTAAAAAATATTGTTTAAGCTTTTCTAAATCTGATTATTTCAGTTGTTTATCAAGCAAATATTCACTGCTTCCAGCTTTTCCCAGTATGAAAAATAATATTTCTGGGGTGAATAAATTTTAGCCCTTGTTACTTGCAGTGAAGACCAGTCATCATTTTAGTACATTTATTAATGAAATAAAAAAGTTAGTCAGTTGATTAATAATAAAAATATTTGCAAACCCCTAAAGATTTGAGTCTGATGATTATATACAAAGCATCACGCAGATGTTTTGCCCCACAGCAGCCTTTCATCTAAATCCTCTTTAAGGTCAGATTTCTGTCAACATACAGGGGTCAAGACGGGTCATTGCACAATCCAAACTCTTCTGCTTTCCTTTTTTTAGAGCAGGTTAAACCAAGTCAACTAACAACAGTCTGGCTGACCTTTGAGGTGCATGTGCAGCAGATTACGAAACGTACCAGTATGCTCTTGTAGACGTTTCCGTTGCTGACACTCTCCACACTGACCCTGATGATGCAGGAGTCAGCGACCTGTTTGTTGTAGACGGGCAGCACGGGTTGAGGGGAGCAGCTGGAGGATGACGAAGACTCGGGACTGAGCACCAGAGAGGAGGAGCTGAGATCTGGATGAGAGGAGCTGCAGGAGGAGCTGGACAGACTCGGTGATGAGGACATGGAGAAGTCCTCTGCGACGTTGTGAAGGGAGCCAGAAAGAGACTGAGGGGAGGACGGGGAAAGGAGAGAATATAAATATTGTTTGTGCACACAATCTGAATGTAAACACAGAAATCTGCAGACTGCTCATACTTTGAGTTTGAGTCTGAGGGGGGGCGGCTGAGGGCCTGAGAGGTCCTCCATGTCTGAGCTGCTGGAGCCAGAGGACGACACACTGATCTGGTCGGCGTGGGTTTTCCTGAGGGAGCTCTCGCTGTGTGTTCGCAACCTGCAAACAATGGAAATTGAGATGAAATCCATTTTAAAAAGAAAATCTTACTTCTGTACTTAAGCCACAAAGACTCTCTGTTTACAACGAACTCCAGTTTTTAAGGGTTCTTTTAATTAGCAATTTAAGATAAGATAAGATAAGATAAGATATTAGTTTATTCATCCCATATGAGGGAAACTCTTTTTGTCAAAGCAGCAAAAGAAAAAAAGTACAGAGTGCAAAAACAAATTGAAAATAACTTAAAAATAAGAGGATCAAAAATACAGAAAAAACTGAATGAGAAATGTAGCATTAACTACCTCTGACAGGTTTTACATAGAACTGATCTTCAAGACTTACGAGGCGAGCTTCTTGGTGAGTAGTCGACTGCTCCATGTGTTGGGGGAGCTGGGACAGGGGTCAACTGGAGGCTCCAGTTCACGAGACAGTTCATAGCTACATTAAAAGACAACAATAAAAAAAAAAAAAGGTATGATGAGTGTTGGAACTTTATTGTTTATTTAATGTACTGTATGGGGTTGAGTGTCTCACCTCTCCTGGTCCGTGAGCAGACTGTGTGCCTGCAGCCAGGTGGTGATATGAGCGTTCACTGGGAGGCTGTAGTGGGAACAAGAAGTCTGAAGCTGCCGAATCTGAGACAGAATCTCAAACTCCTACGACAAAAAACAATAAAACATGAGGAAACATTAACACACAGAACAGAAAAGAACAAGACATCTTTTAGAAATGCTGTAATTCATGTAGGACGCCACTAGGAGGCGACACTCACCCGTCTGCGTTTCTCAAAGTTGATGAGTCCACCCTGTGGAAAAAAAAAAGGGTAAAGTGAGCAGTGTTATATTGTGGGATCATAAATCCACTAATGGACCATAAAGAAGTACAAATAAAGAACTAACCTCCACGGTGTCGGTCAGCGCCGTATCCAACATGGTGAGAACCGTCAGGTAGGTGCCCAGGTACGGTACAACACCACTGCTCAGCGTCTGAGGACAAAAATAAAGACTTTTGTTTATTGTCTGATAAATGCATCAGCTGCAAAATTAACAGTAATGAACTTACCGTATTTTCCGGACTATAAGCAGCTACTTTTTTCCGACGCTTTGAACCCTGTGGCTTAAACACCGGTGTGGCTCATGTATCGGCGGCACGAAGCTCGTTAGCTTTTTACAAGCTAGCAAGCTCCGCGCCGCCGATACATTCAGCCTCGTCACATCAGAGCCGGTCAGAGTGGACCACATGAAACTGTTGGAATAAATTCAATAGCGGTGTATAGATAGGTGCGCTCAATAGTCCGGAAAATACGGTAGTCGTGATCTCCTAAAAGTTGTTTTTATAAAGGCCAGTGTGGCTATGTCAGATCTGAATAAGAATAAAAACACAGGACAGGACACTGAGCTCACTAATGTACGTCACAAATCAAGCTTACACCTGAAACACCTGAAAACACGAGACCATCACTATTTGAACAGAGTGAATATGGGGGTATAAAACATTTTACACACAGCCCCACCTGCACTAAGTAAACTGATGAACTGTGGGAAACACTACACACACGTTTGGTTTGATATCTTTTCTTACGTGGGGGGGGGACACTAACAGTCACGTGAGTCGTCATGGAAACGTTTCCATCAAACACTCGGATTGAAAAAGAAGAGGGAACTTGGGTGTTTATTTTTGGGAAAGTAAATCGGCTTGAAAACTTGTGACTTTTAAGGAAGTAGAATTGCAGGCGAAGTAAATCAAACCTCTGCTTTTCTTTTTTTTTTACTTGCTGGCACAGCATTCACTTTAATTTGGAGGTCAAAGCTGAGCGTTAGAAACTAAAAAGGTGATTTCCAGACAAAGTGATCTCTCTCCTCTTACCATCTGTCTGGACTCGGAGCAGAGTCGGGGTGTTTTCGAGCCCGGGGTGGCGCTGCCATCTGTGTGACTTCCCTCCTGCAGAGCGTGGACAACAGTCATGTCAACACAAGCATAACAAAATAAATCTAATGTGACTCAACAACAGAGCGGACGTGTTATATAATTGTTCTCTTCAGGGTTGGACACCTCCTAACAGGGTGGTGAGGGTGTGGGAGGGAGGTTGTGTTGTGCAGAGCAAACCCATGCACTAGACTGTGTGTACAATATATTAATACCCACTGATTACTGCTGCTGCCCAGCAAGATACTTTTATTTGCAGTTTTATTGGTGCTGGCGACAAACAATGGGCTGCTCTTTTGTTTCCGAGACTGCTGATAAAAACAGTATCATTAAATACACATTGATATCAGTTGTTTTCCACTTTCCACTGAGAATGACTCAGAGGACAAAAACACAGAGTGGCAGGTGGACTGGACACTAAGGAGTCATTCAGTCTTATGATATTTAAAAAATGATGTGACCATTAAAAAGTACAACTAATTAATTAACTATTAGAGGCCATAAGCTTTTCATAAGCAGAGCAATGACACGAGGAACTATGCACATGATACTTTATACTTTCACTTCACTACACTTCAGAGGGAAATATTGCACTTTCTATTTTACTGTGTTTATCTGGCAGCTTTAGATACATACAAAAATTGTACATAATGGAAGCTTTTAAAATACAACACAAAAGTTTAAAGCTAGGGATTTCTTGCAAAAAGCAGTGTTTATTCAGGCTCACATTTTGCATGTCTATGAGTCAGGGTTGGGGTTATTAATGTTCAAATGATCTAATATCTCACCAAAGTTTAACATTTACTTACAAACCTACTTTTTCTTCTTTCTTTTCCCAGTATTCATGTGACAACCCCTTACATTTAGACATATAAAACTGGTTTTAAAGTAGTGAAAACCAGTTGGAGCTCCAGTAGCTACAACAGTAACATGTACTGATGTTATATATGATATTACATGAGTTAGGGAGACAAAACGAGCACTAATTTTCTGTATGTGTTGTATAAAGCACTGAGGTGGAAACATGGATCTCCTGAGGACAGTTTTACCCAATTCAACCAAGTGCTCGTACACTTGTTAAAATAATAACAGGGTGTTACCTCATCAGTTAAGCAGAGTCATCATCATCACTCATCATCCCAGTGTGTGTGTGTGTGTGTGTGTGTGTGTGTGTGTGTGTGTGTGTGTGTGCACATGTAGAT
>OOFC01014197.1:0-13303 GCA_900323345.1 Pseudochromis fuscus
AAATAACTTTTAAATTGTTGTATTATTTTAGTTGGTAAAGGCATAGTTATAATTCCAGGGATGTGTATTTGCAAAAATTATAGTGAGAAGTAACTGTTGTGCACTTTAAAATCTAATTTTTTCGGGGGAAAGATCACAACACGTGTAACATGCTTTATTGAATGGTGCCTTATAATATTTTTACTCATAATAATATAGGAATCAAGAGGAAGGTGGTGGATGTTTGTGTAAAAAATGTTATATGTGACTTGCTCGGTCTGGGTAAAGCAGTGACTGACATGTGTCTGTACCACAGAATACTTGGTCAGATTCTTGTTTACGACTTCCTTGGTCAGATATTTCCCAATTTAAGTCAAAATTATAGTAATTTCTAGACTGAAGTAGATTTCAAGTCAAGTTATTTCATAGCTCATTTGTGTTGAAACCAGAAAAAATTGGTGCATTAAAGAAGTTTAGCTTATTTGTTCAAATAGATAAAAGGGGTGATGTTGCATCACTTTTGAATGACTCTGTTTATTTTTTGTTTTATGCTACAAGGTGAAGTCATGTTTTTTTATAATTCAGCCAGAGCTAGTTGTACTGGTATTTTAGATGTGCACAGTAAAAATAATCTGTGTGGAGTAGGGCTGCAGCTAATGACTTTTTTGATGGTCGATTAGTCATTGAAGGGAGTAGTTGACTAATTGGATTAGGTTTAAGTTTGGTTGATATTTTTTGCCAAACATTACAGCCAACTAAACAAAAAATATGCATTTTTAGGTAAATAATCCCTTAATCTAAAAAAAAAAGAAAAGAAAAGTATGGCTGGTCTATCTAATTTACACATGTAGAGTTGCATGTACCAGAGATGTACCAAAGCATCAGTGAAATTAAGTTAATTAAAAGCCTCATCAATACCAAAATGTTGCTTTCATTCACTAGCCATGTAAAGATTGGATTCAGCAAAACTACTTGATAAAATTTACAGTGAAGGCTGTCATACTGCAGAGGTAGATCAAAATAATCATAAAAACATCTATAAGTAGAAAAACAAATATTCACATGTCACTATTCCTCCCTGCATTTAGAGTAACCTTCACCATGAAGGCCAGGTTGACTTTACTGTTAACATTCTCGCTGGATTTATTTATTTATGCTGTGTGGTTCCAAACCTGTCAAATAAATAAAAATCAATCATAATCACGAGCACTGCTGGGTAGAATTATGTGATCTGGGTCTTGTATACTGTGGAGCTACTGGCCCATCTGTCTTTATTGACAGTGATACTGAGGCGGTAATCCTGTTTCCAGACCAGAGCCAGTGAAGCAGGCAGTCTTTTTTTTAGTTAGTTTATTATATCCAGCCATCATTTCCATTATCTCTTCTGTTTTGGGCTCGCAGCCATCATTTATGCGCAGGAGACACTGGCTCAGTGAACAATAATGTACTCTGTATCTCTAAAGCACAATGTTTAAGATTATTTCACATTATCTCTATCGCATTAGCTAGCATGTAGTTTACTAGACAAGAAAAATGGGAGGAAGAGAGGCAATGACACGCAAAGAAAAGATTAGAAGCTGAATTAAAAACACACGCAACATGAATTTAGAGACTATCACACATCGTTGAAATCAGTCGAATTAGCAAATCCCCCTAAAGACACTCCCTGTATGTGAGTTCAATACAGTGTGTTTTTTTATTCTGGAAAACTGACAGAGGCTTTTCTTGAGCTGATACTGGTCCAATAAATATTCTAGGATTGGATATTGATCTTTAGGTTGGGTCAGGGCAGCTCTGCTGTGTAGAAATAGTGCAATAAGGAAATGGCATACAGACAGTTTAAAGAGAGCCAGAGTGCAGCAACTTGTACCAGCAGCCAGCTATCAGATGAACTAAATTTGGTTACCAGTATAACAGGGTACAGTATTTAAGGTACCCAGAATGTGGAGTTATAAGTCACTTGTTAATACTGGTAATACTGGAATTTTACTGGTAATACTGGAGTTTTAATTCTCCTGTTTTGCTAGTTTTGATCATAAACTGTTTATAGAAATGGATGAAGAAACTGGGTTTCAAAACTAAGGCCAACGTTGAAGTGTACAAAAGTGCAATATTCCTGACAGCCACTAGATGCTGCCTTCAAACAACTCTGGCTCCAAGTCAAGAATTGTCATTTGCAATCATGAAATATGCAGTCGATACATTTTTTCCACAAGTCTTTCTGATGTCATTGGCCAAAGTCAACGCTTCATCTCAGTGATCTAGTGGTCCATCTGAAAAAGAAAAAAAAAATCACCATTTAGTAGATATTAGGGTTCAAAAAGTGGAAGGAGTAGGTTAGTTTGATTGACAGGCCTGATCTTCAATGAAACCAGCTCTCAACTCCAATCTCATATGTATTTGAGAGTCTCCTCTGGTTCAAAGGTCTCTTCTCCCTTCAAATTCAAATATGGTCACTTCTGGCTCCAAACAAACAACATGGCGATGTTCAAATACCAAACTCCTGGCTTCAAAACGCGAGTCCACAAACCAACATGTGACATCATGTTAGCTTCATCCATTTTATACACAGTGTACAGTTTGGATGTACTCTGGAACCTTTCAGAACAGTCTGTCTATATCTATATGTATACATAGGAAACCTGTGTGAGTAAAGCCCCTGCCCAAAAGTGAGCAGGTCCAACAGCAGCTAACATAGCAGTCCAACACTTATGGGCTGAAGCCCACAAAAACATGCCCTGTTTGCTGATTTGCCACCAATTTGTCTTAAGCCTGTATGCATGTATGTATGTATTTTTATTTATTTATTTTTGGGCCTCTAGCTCGCATTGAGAAAAATTCCAATTAATTCTAATTAGATTAAAATATTCTATCTCCTGGTTTACTTCAGCATTTGAGGATTTACAGTGTTTCTCCCTGGAATGTTGCCACATATGTATATATTCTGTATATTTTTCAGGGGTGGTGGTGCACATAATGAGTGTTGGTATAATAGGGACTGCAGAGGAACTCACTCAGGCTGACTGGCTTGAGAGAAAAACTGTCCGACTCCTAGGTTAATATGGAGCTCTCTTTAAAGCAACAAGCACAGTCTCTAACATGTTGAAGCCACATTGATTCGAGTCAGCATTGTGTTGCGCTGTGTCTACACAATACAAATTATTTGAGCTGCTGATAAGCAAGAAAATTAAATCGTTGTTACTGTACTGATAATGGAGTTTCAGCAGATAATTACGTCTAATAACATGAGTGCAATGCAGACTGGCGTTGCTGCTCAAATCCTGTTTCTAAGGTGATTTTTTTGGATCTCTTCTCTCCCGTGGTTTCTTTGTGCAGCATAGAGAAAGAAATGGATTTGAGGTTATTATCAAACCCTGCTGAACAAGCAGATCATAAACTTGTAGTTTGTCTTTTACACTTACTTAAATTTTGGTAGCTCCTCCTCCTCTGTACCAGCTGTCAGCAACACAGAGAGGAGGCCAGAGGAGAGTTGGGATGAATAGAGTGAAATGATCTGACCACCAAGGACTGTAATCTTGATCTCCTAAATTCTTTTGAAGACTGGTGTCAGGCTCCTAGACAAAGCAGAGAACACAGAGCTTCTGGAATACTTTATATTTGTGCACCTAGATGTGGTGAGTGCACCTCAAGGACAGGCAGTATTTTAGATTAAAAAGATTGTAATTCTTCTTCAGAAAAACACTTGTTTCTAATGTATTTCCACCACTTTTAAGTCTAAAAAGAACAAATGGTGCTATCTACATTCATTGCAGAGTAATACGATTGCCAAGGATGTGAACTAATCACACCAGTTCTGTCAGCCAGTTGATTTGCACTGGAAAGATCCTTTTCCACTGCTGCACTTGAGTGAAAAAGGTGACATAAAATTGATAATTTTTGCAACATGTGCAAGAACTGAGGCGCAGATCAAGCCATATTAACATGTAAATCATTTTAGGATGTAGCACGATCACTCAGTGCACCGCTGATTTAATGACAATCCACTCAGTGCCACGTGTGCTTCATCACAGCATTATAAATTACATTTCTGTGTGAATAGATCTTCTCTCCTGATTATTTCCATCCTGCTCCCAGACTTCTTCTAGAAAGTGCACTTTGTGCTGAATTAATTCTTTCTGAGAGGAGGCTATCAGGCCAGGATGACTGGATATTTTCCTTTTATGACATGTTCAGTAATAAGAATGCAACACTTAATGCAACTGCATAAACATAGCGTGTAATAAATATTCAGTATTTTGTATGTTAGGTTAGTGCATGCCTGTGCCACATCTTGCAGACCCCAACAAGATAGATAGAATTCAATAGATACAGTAGATTTTTTGTGTGATATAAAAACAGCTTTATAACATCATCCTTACATAACCTCCATCTGTAACTTTAGTTTAAGATTACAGTGAACGTATTTGTTAATATCACTAAAAGATAAACAAATTTGGCACAGTTCACATGGCAGCTCTATTTCACGAGAAGTGCCTTTTAATATGCAGTACTGTGCAGAGGTTTTAGGCACTTCACGCAGCACCATCAGGGAAAAGTATGATAGATGCTAAATTAATTCTGTTACCAAACCTAGAGCCAGAGTCAAAAAAATAAAGCCCTGATCTTATCGAGTCAGCCTGGGATTACATGAAGAGACAGGAGTAACTGTCTCTTCACTTGCTTAATTCCACAGAATTGCGACAAGTTCCTGAAATATAAAATGATGTAGCTAAGAGAATTACTGCTATGTAATAGCAGTGGGTAATCACACTGAATACTGTTCTTAATACAAAGTTAATTGATCAGCTATCCATGGCATTGTTTTTGAAAGTGTCTTCACTTTTGCCCAGTACTGTATGTTTGCCATATTTGATCACAACTTCCTCTTTCTGATAACCAAGTATGTTCTAGGTTTTTGTGCCAAACTTTTAGTTATGTCCATGTGGTGGATGAGACTGTGTCCATGGGAAGTTGTAAAATGTTTCAACATTAACTATGATGAAGCTGGTTTTTACGAGAAGCGGCATTTCTGATGACAGGTTTTATTAAAGGTGCACTTAGATGCAGTGCAGTCCTGATGTGTGTGCGTGTGTGTGTGTGTGTGTGTGTGTGTGTGATATAGAATGTAACTGGGTTAATTCAAAGAGTAATGTGAGGTCTGTATTGCTAGAGGCATATGCCATGCGTCCCACGTGCCTGACTTCCAAATGAATCAAGGCTTTTCCACAGTGTTGATGCCACTAGCGAAGTGCATAGGGCTTTTTCAAATACTAAATATTACATCAAATAAGCCTGGCTGTGTCTGTGGTGTCACTAGTGAAAGGAGAATCAGTTTTTCAGGATTGCAAAAATTTTCATTGCTGATCATGAATAGGCTGCCCAGTGATTCTAAATTTAGGTCCTAGGCTGATTAGCGATAGTTGGACATAGATTTTAAGGTGACCCCAGCCTGCTAATTGACTTGCTGAAAGTTTTAGAAAACATTAACTCAGTGTTACACTCTTTACTGCTTTAGCCAAAGAATGTTGAAAGCTATTAATATGTAGAGTCTGTTCTGAATGTACATTTGTTCTGTGCATGAGGTCCTGTTGTCCTTGAAGCGTGAAGTGTCAGCAAATAGCATGGCACTCTCTAGGCAAATCCTAACACTTAACCAGCGATGTGCGTGATTATTATTTAAGTATGCAGTACATATGAGAAGTCCTGGACTGTTTGCTTGAGTTTGAACATCATGATTTGTTTTAAGAAAAGGGAAAAGATTAGAGCTTATCTCCCACCTCCTGTATTTCATACTGTTGTTTGTAATAGATTGTGGCTTTGAATAGTGTTGGATTTAATCAGATTTTTTTCCCTCCCAGGACTGATTGTGATACTTCAGTTATGGTATCTGCTTGGAACTCATTGGAATAATTTTCATATAAGGTAACCTGAGGCCAGTGCTTGCCGTGGCGCTGGTGCCATGATTGAATGAAATGTAACTGATAGTGGAAAAACTAATATAAGTAGCTGCATTTGAAGAAGTACTACACCAGGAAGAGAAAACCCATGGTCAAAATACCCTCTGAAAGAATGAATTATACATAAAATAATGGTTCATGGGAAAAAATTAAGTAATCCCACAGTATTTCAGCTAATCCGAAAATGTCCCCATTTTTCTGATGTGTGAATACGGTTGCTGAACGTATTTTGGAGATTTCACCATACATGAACATTCAGCCCTCAACAGCCAATAGGAGTACTCCTTCAGCAAACTGTGATGACCACTACATCCACCATGAACAGTGAACCACACCGCAAATATTGCTGCCTTTTACGTGTTTTGGAAGACCTGATGCAGTGAAAATGATGTTGCATCTTGGTTTTATCTCGGTACAGAGTCAAAGTCATGTCATGAAGCTCTGGACGGTCACAGGCAGCAACAATAAGCTTGTTCTTCTCCTTAGTGACATCAGGGATTCTCAATGCTGATTGGTTTTTGCAAAACCACGTAATGTGAAGTGTTTGCTTAAGTTAAAACTTTGCACAGATGCAAATTCACATCTGTTCGCATCTTTGCATTCACTTATCATGTAATCACACCACGGGAAAATTTACTTTCACATTGGTATGAACACAGCTTACAGTAACGACCCTGATGATGCCATAGTGATGTCATCTCATCTTGCACTTGGAGTTCCAAAATATTTAACAACAAAAATAAAGCAATCAGTCATAGTGTAGTTTACTAGCAATGTGGAAAATGTTAAAAGACAGGGTGTCTCGTCCTGTCCTTCGGTTTTGACAGAATTTTAATATCACTGTTTTGGAAGTGCAATGGTCACCATGGTCACATCATGATTCATAACTCATCCTACTTGCATTTTTTTTATTTATCAGCTAACAGAACCTGATAGAATATATTGTATCTAGTCTGGAAAGCACTTCATTGGAACTTGAGCTTGGTTATCTAGCAAAATAAACAAAAGTAAACAAACAACCTGGAAATGTATTTTGGCTCCGGAAAGTCGAAGTCTTCTTAAATAAACATTTTTGGCTCTAAGCCCCAAAACAACTCTTCCCTGAGTTGTTCTGTAATCTCCTGCATGCAGCATTGTGCACACTTAACCTTGCAGTAAGCTATTGCTTTATTCTGTGCAGGCTAAATAATACCAGTCTGAGAGGCCAATCAAATACTCCCCAAGAAACAGTCAACAACAGATTTCAATCTCCAGAGGCTGTGTAGTGTGGACTGGTTTACAGAGCTTCCTGTAGGCCTCAATAATTTGGAGTTTCTGGAGATGCTAGATTGTAATTCGCCTTATCAGGCAGCTGTGTTTTCGCTGAGTGGTCGATTAGTCATTGAATTGCTGTCCACGTTGGACTGTTGCTTGTAATCCATCACTGTGAAGCAGCCCGCCTTCTTCCCAACACTCCCAGCAGCCACAGCACCAGCAGCAGTACACAAGCCTAACTCCTCACGCAGTCCTACTCCTACAGTGTTCCTGCTGTATAATTGGTTTGAGTCAGAAAAGATGGAGAAGGGTTAGATCAGAGTTTAATGTATGTTTAACATTAATGGAAATAACTACTTCTTTTTTTATTATTCAGGAGATGTTATTGATATTTCTGAGTTTTGACCAGTGCTTGTTTCTTTAACAGATTGAGAAGATGATGAACCTGATTGGAGCAGGCATTGAAACATCCAAAAACAAACAGCTCACACTGAGCTCAGGTAAAGCTTCCATTCCCATCCTGTTGTCATGATTGATATTATAGTTGGTGCCCCACTGAGTTTTTGTTGTTGTTGTTGTTTTACTTTTCTCAAAGAGAAGACTATGTGGAGCATGATTCATACCAACTGGGTCTGGGGATTAAATGAGTCTTATTCATTAACCATTTATAAAGCTCTTAATTGTCCTTGGTGCTTCATTGATAATGAGTCCCTTAGAGTTTATTGAACAGGAATTATGTGTAATCTTAGCAGCAACCAAACATTTTACACTACGTACAATTTGTGAGCAGGAACAGCTTTTTCAGCTGCTATCTTGTATTTAAACATGCCCTCTGAAAAGATGGAGGGTAGTTTGAGTGTTCTTATAAGTCACAGAGATTTAAGCTGACATTTGTTGTTACTTGTTACTCACAAGGTTTCCACTTTTATGGGAGAACTAATTCTAAATTCCTCTCACTGTCGTATTTTTTCCTGGAGTTACTGTATATCTCAATAGAGCTTGAATTGATAGTACGCTTCATCAAGTGTCCTTCAGGCAGTGGAGAGGGAGAAGCCAGCTGGCATCAGCTCAGTTTGTTTAGATAACACTTCTGAGTTGATACAGTGTAAACCTACCTCCATTAGATACTCCTGCCATAAGGAGGGTTCATCATACAGGATTGCATAAGAGTGCTTCTCTACACAAGACTGCTTTTTTACTTGTCTCATCAGATTTATTAAGATAAAATTTTCATTAGTGATGTGCAGTAGCGTTCATGGACGACCACCAGGATGTGCTGACCACAGCAAGGTGTAGGCCTAAGCTGAAAGGCACTGTAAAAACTGTTAAATAATTATGCGCAATTATGATTAAAAAATTCATAAAAAGACACTGGAATTAGGAGAATTAGGGCTTTTGTTCCTGCAGCACCATTTAGCCTCCATGTGTAATTCATCACAGTGTTAGTTTACTCACTGTATACTTACTCATTTTCTGAGGACATCTTTTTTAATTTTGCATGTTCTACTTTATTTTCAGGTATCAAGACTAACAGAACTTGAAAACTAAAGCTTGCATTGAAAAACAAAGTGAGACAATTATGAAATAAAAGTAAAGCTTTAAAAAACAATATGCAACCTCACAATCAAAATACGGGTAAAATAATGTAACAAAATTTTAGATATAAAGGAATCATCAGTTAACATGATTACGTCTTTTACCATTAGACGATTCTTATAAAATGTTTGGTTTTCCTAGTTTATTTAGGCCAAAAGCAGCAAAAAGTCTACACAGAGCTGTTGTGCACAGCAGCATTCATTTATGATTTTAATTGTGAATTGCCTTCCAGCTCACTGAGCATTCTTAGATTAATTGCTATCCAAACATATAAGACCTGAAGTTATTCCACATTATGTAAGAGGAAATATGGTGTTTGTTTTTTTCCCTACACTTATAGGTGTGTGCTATTTATAGGCCCCGTTTGAAGATTGGCATGCTGAAAGTGTCCCAGATTCAGCTGAGTCATGCAGTTGCTGCTCCGATTTTAATCGGAGATTGTGCACAAGTCGTTCTGGAGGTTGTGAGGATGTTTTTGTTGCTGTTTTTGTATGTGTCTCTTAGTAAAGAGGTCATATCTCTTTTTCCACAATGTAATGAAAAGGAACAAACAGGTTCCCTTCAGAATAATCACCAGGAGAGGGAAGGAGACAGAGGGAGGAGGGGAGAGGCATAGGAGAGGAGGGATTACACAAAGATGGAAACCTAAATGGTAAATCTTCATTCCACTTTTATCTTTTTATTTTGACAGAGCTAGGAAAACCTTATCCTCAATGCTTGTTTGGTGCATTTTCATCCATCCACCTTTTTTTGTACTGTCCTTCACATAGCAGGAGTGAGAAATTTATGCAATTTTGTACAATTGTGGATGCTCAAGGATACATTTGTTTGGGTTGTGTCCCCATCAGGAGTGTCTTGATTGTGTGCTAAGAGAGCACTGAGTAAATGAGCTTAAAAAGAGAGAGGGTGTGGAGAGAGAGCACAGCTAACAGCACACAGGAGGCATCAGCTCAGTTTGTGTACAGGCACATTCTGACGTTCAAAGGAAAAGAGTCCGCCTTCAGTTTCCCTGAATTAATTCAGCTTTGCTGCTCATTTTCTCCAGTGCTTGGGTGTGTTGACAAGGAGCTAGTGCTTTTCTCCTGCTCTGATAAAGAAGCACGGCTTTATCTAGGCACAACCTCTACCTCTTCTTCTGTAAATAGGCCTTTTCCGGGCGCCCCTCGGAGCCAAGTCTAGACCTTGCTGTGCTGGAGCCGTACAGAAACCCACTTGGATAGATTTGACAGCTTGGCCTGTTTAACAGGGGATAAGACAGTGACCCACTTCCCCCTCACGGAGGAGCATTGGATACTCTGTCAGTCAGTAATTAGGTCCTACTACCGTGGGAGGTGTTGCTGTCCCAAATGAATGGAAGTAATTGGGTGGGGTGGCTGGTATTTTTAACAGTCTTTGTGTAGAAATTGTGTCATAAAAGCTGAGTTTGCTGTGAGGCTCAGGAGGAGCGTGTAAAGAAAGAGGAGGAGGAGTTGTGGGATCTTGTAGTAAATCATAATTAGTCCACTTCAATCCTTCTTATTTCCTATTACCATCTTATCTCGCCCATGTGTTTCATCGCCTCCTCCTCTTTTAGTCTTTTTCTCTGTCTTATCTGTCTCTTGCTCACTCTCTCCTTCTCCCTTTCTCTCTCTTTCCCTCTTTCCATCATCTTGTTCTTCAGCCGGAGCAAATCTGATAGCCTCCTCTCCCTCCTGATAATGAAGGATGAGCATTAGTCCTTGTGACAGACCTATAGGTCACACAGACCTGACCTAGCCTTTTACCTGAGTGTTAACACCGAAGCAACAGGTGCATACAGTCGGTGACCAATTACAGAGGAGGTCCAATCGATAGCCCTTCACTTTGCCTCCTCCTGTTGTCCCTGCGCCTCCTTGCCCTGACTGCCTTACTGACTACTACCCATCTGGGAATGTGTGAGGTGATTGCAAGTAGCTTGAAAGGCTGCATAATTACACTCTGCCTGCAGCTGTCCCCAGATAACACCAGTGTTGGACGCTCTGAGCGGCCTTTCATAGGTGGGGGGCAAAAGTCTGTCATAGTCAAATGGTCCTTTGTATCAATATTTTGTTGTATTTTTTTATTTACTTGCTTATCCAGGCTTTTTCCTGTAAGTAGCCTCTGTTGTGCTGTAAAAATGGTTGAAGTGACATGAACATCTGGAAGTACATAATAGAATTTGCCTCTTTTCTGTCATGCTGTATGACTGGGTGAGACGAGGAAGAGACAGGTCTTGAAGTCTGTGTCTTCTCTTCTCTTCTCTTCTCTTCTCTTCTCTTCTCTTCTCTTCTCTTCTCTTCTCTTCTCTTGTACAAGTGCATTAGAGGCTCTGCTGACTTGAATCAATGCTGCCCCCCCTTGTCCTATCATCAAAGTAAGATGTAAATGAATTAAAGCCTTCTGGTAATAGGCAGGGGTTTGAGGAGAATCTTTGTTTCTCTATTCAACATTAGCCGAAAAGGGAAAAAAAAGCCTGTTGTTGCTCCTGCAGAAGAGGATCGAGGCTTCGTCATCGCTTTACATTCTAGTCATTCTCTGCAGAAAAGGACTGTGATTTTGGGTTCTCAGTGCTTGTTCCTCGCCTCTGATGGTGGTGTCCTTTCTGCACTGGCAAGATCAGAGTGCCTCTGTGCAATTCTAATCAGTGCAGTGGAGGGAGGGGGGAGAGGTAGGGTAAGGTTAGAGAGGGAGAGAGACAAACAGAGAAGAGTGAGTGTGGATACATTTGTATGAGAAAGGAAGAGGGGGGTGGAAAGGGTAGAGAGAGACATATGATGGAGAGAGGCAAAGCATGTGTGTGTGTGTTTGCATCTGTCTGTGTGTTTGAGAACGAGAGGCGAGGAGCGAGACAGAGTGAGGGAGAGTGCAAGCCAAAGAGGGAGAGCGAGAGGCAGAGGGAGGGGAATTGATATAGTGGGAGAGAGAGGGAGAGGTGGTTACGTGGAGCAGCACCCCACTTCATCAGGCAGCATACGGCAACCCTGCAGTGCGATCACACTGTATGGGAATGGGGCTATGAGATCGAGAGCGAGAGAAAGAAAGCAGAGAGAGACGAGAGCAAGAAGGGGGGGAGTTAAAAAGAAGAGCTTGAGGGATTTGCTCGGATGAAAAGGGGGGATGATCACTGAGTCTGCTGCCTGTCGTGGATGTGGGAAGGACGTGGCAGCAGTGGCTGAGGTTGAGGCAGATCTGTGTTCTCCTGTGTAGAAGTAGCCGGCGTCAGGACGTTATGCCCTGTGAGCAGTGAGGGGTAGCGTGTGTGAGCCAGGAGCAGCTGCTGTGACTGCATCTGCGCTGCCTGCATGTCTCAGACAGGCAGGGGATGCAGCAAACCTCTGCCCTGAGAACAGAGGCTGCTAGCTGTACCCAGCGAGGAGAAGAACCAGGTGGGCTGGGGCGGGAGTGGGGGGCGCCTGCCTTAGGAAGGAGCGAGCTTAACCTGCACTGTGGTCCTGCAGTGATCCTCGCTTCAGAGTCAAGAGGCTCACCTGCCGTCTGTTGGATCTGAACCTGGATTTACTGCTTTGAGAGATGAGAAGCACGTTCTCTGGCGGAGCCGCACAGCCAGCAGCCTGCTGAAGAGTGTGAATGCTGGGCAGCACAGGGAGCACTGGCACCATCAAGGACACACAGCCTTTTTCCACTGGCAGACAGCTTACCTGGAGCTTTATCAAGGAATCTATTCTTGGATTTGATTATGAATTGAGGAGTTTGGAATCAGCACACTGTGGAAATCCTAAGCCAACGTTTCTTTGATGTAGGATTTACAATATGTCTACCTGACCGTACTCCGTGTGGCTCTGGAGTAAGGACGAAATATGATTTAAGCAAATGTGTATTCCTTGATCAAAAATAACATGAGTACCTCAACAGTACTTTAGAATGCTGCTACCTTCATTGTATGAGCCTTGTCCTAGCTCTCAAAGAGGTTGACCAATGAAGCCATGGGACTCAGCCAGAGCTTTACAAGTATGTGGTGAAAACCCTGACAAATTCATTTTGGGGGAACTAAATATTTCTGTATTACATCCTGATGGAGTAATTTCTAATTTTAGAATAAATGACGGGGATATTTTTTAGCAAGTATCAATAATGTGTACTATATGAAAATGTCTGATTTAGTGATAAATAATTTCCATTTTCCCTCAGCCTGAAAATTATCTAGTCTTTTGAACTGTAGTGTGAAGTATTGTTATGTTTTTGGACTAGCTAGACACTGGTTTATACACTTGCTCATCTGCTCACTAAAGGAATGTTTAGTGAGCCCTGTTTGTTGGAAGATGCCATAGTGGCTCAGTCCAACATAACTAACAGTACCAAGCTTCAGATGGGCTTCCTTCCCTGCACTACCTCCACCCTCGCCTGACATTTCCAGTCAGTCACACTAACACCAGTGGGTGTATATTAGCCTAGTCAGTCCCCTGCAGGGCTTGAGCGGTGCCTGCAGCACTTCCTACCCTCCTCCTGTGTTTGAGTTTAGCCGGGCCCCCGCCTGTACCGTGGGAGCCCCTCACCCCCGG
>OOFC01014198.1:5326-16734 GCA_900323345.1 Pseudochromis fuscus
GGTCTGTATCCCATCCCCTCTTTCATCTCTACTTCCTGTACATCGACCCCCTACCTGAACCAGGGTCTGTATCCCATCTCCTCTTTCATCTCTACCTCCTGTACTTCTACCCCCTACCTGAACCAGGGTCTGTATCCCATCCCCTCTTTCATCTCTACCTCCTGTACTTCTACCCCCTACCTGAACCAGGGTCTGTATCCCATCCCCTCTTTCATCTCTACCTCCTGTACTTCTACCCCCCTACCTGAACCAGGGTCTGTATCCCATCCCCTCTTTCATCTCTACCTCCTGTACTTCTACCCCCTACCTGAACCAGGGTTTGTATCCCCTTCCTGCTTTTACTGGTGCAGCTGGTGTGAGGCTGGGGCAGCTTGGGTGTTCATGGTGCATGGTGAGAAGGTATTTGGATCCTGGTTCCCTCAGACAAAAGTACATGAAACACATAAATGTTCACTCTAACACGGTCTTCTCGCTCCTGTGGTCTGTCTTTGTCCTCTCTGTCCTCCTCTCTTAAGGTCTCTGCAGGTCTCTGGAGCTTCATGTTCCTGAGTGATGGAGCTTTGTGGATCTGGGTCTGACTGATTGATCCCTCCTGTTCTGACCTGATGATCAGGATCTCTTGTCTCTTCTCTACATCTTTTGTCCCTCTCTCTCTCCCTGTCCTTTTGTCTCTGCCTGTCTCCCCTGTTGCCGTGGCAGCGGGACCCCCCCAATGAGTCTGGTTTGCAGGTTTCTTCCTGTTAGGTGTTTTTCCTTCCCACAGTCGCCAAGTGTCAACTGTCAAAGTCCTGCTCTCTGAGGGACCGACTGTGGTTCCTGTTCACAGTCTAGAGTGTTGCCATTAAAGGATCTGTTCAAGTGTCTGATTCTTTTTATTAGTGTGAAGAGTCTTTGAGCATTTGTAAAAGCACTCATAAATAAAATTTATTATTAAAAAAAGTAAAATATTTTAATGCTATTTATTCAGTGATATTTCCTTTTTATCTTGAAGTATTTAGTAGTGATTCAAATCTATTCACTTGATTACATTCGCTAGTGTATAAAACTTGATTTAAGCCTTTTTATTTGTCTGAGAAGTTGTGTGTAATTTTGATCCAAACCTCCATCATGTCCCTTTAAGGCTGTTAAACTGATATGAGACCATTTCTGTGTCTCCCTCTCTGAGCCTCAGTGTAACAGGGTTTGTCCTGATTAAAGAACAAAGTCACTCCAGACATCCATCTCTGCTAAAGCCTTCAGGAAGCTGCATCTGAGCTGGTTTGGGAGGAAGCTGTTGAAGTCAAGGTTACAGTGATCACATGTGAAGGTCTCTCAGTGTGAGACCAGCAGGAGGACCCGGCTGGAGGGAGGACACCACCACTGTAAGGTCACCACAGAAAGATGAACGACTGCTTCACTGTGTGTGAGAGGGAGTCATTACATCATCAGCCTGTCACACATGTTGTGGTTTATGTGACAAAAACAGCAAAGAATCTGCATATGAACAATACTGATGTAATACTATCAACATGTCCCAATTTGCATTTTTATAACTACACATGACAGTGCTCAACAGTCCAGATTAATAATCTATTATTTGCTTTATTGTTTTCAATTAGACCTCTGCTCTTTCTCCACACAATCTTCATTAGTTTAATTACAGTTTGAAATGACTCTTCAACACGCTGATTACACAGAACTGCCATTAATGCCTCACTCCTTCAAGGGTTAAAAAGTCTTACATAATTAATTAGGTTTAATTACAGACAAGTCATTCAGTCTTAGCTACAGCTTACTGGCATCGAATACACTACATTACACTTCATCAAGCCATCAAGAGGAAGGTCATCCAACTTCAAACAGAAAGTCAGGCCATTTTAAACATACATACAGACAGAACAACAGAAATGTTAACATGATATTTCTATTTAAATGACATACATTTATGTTTCTTTTCATTTGTCAAAGACTTTTCGTCCAAAATATACAACATCTGTGAGACAATATTAAAGTCCATAATTTAAAAACTAAAGAAGTGTATTACATAAAACTATCTGGTGATTTGTGTCCAATCACTGAGTCTAAAATTCATGTAAGCTGCTGCCTGAAACAGAGAAGTTAAATTACAATCTGTAGTTAAACCTGCAGCACGGGGCTTTTGTCTCCCTCTTGTGGCAGTGACAGTAATTACACCAACACTGTCAATGAATGCTTGTGATGCATGCTGCTCTTCAACTGTGGCTAACTGATAATTGATTACTAACATGAAACACATCCTTACTCTGGTGTAGGAATGTCACCACAGACACCAGACCACAGACTCTACTGTACATACAGAGAGTTTCATCTACAGCTGATCAGCACTGTGTAAACCTGTTTGTTAAGGTCTTCACTGTAACCAGCACTGTGCATGAAAAACTCTCTGCATTAGGTTTAAATCACTTTGCTTTTGAAGTAAGTTTGCTTTGATGGATCTGAGTTCAAGCAGCCTGAGGATGAGCAGTGAGAGTCTGTGCTGTTTGTTCTATGTTCTTCTAGTCAGCATTTCAACATCTGCAGAGCACCTCCAACTTCATCACAGAGCTGATTGGTGTCTGCAGAAAAGAAGCTACAATGTCACAAACACTGATATTGTCTTAGTCAACATCTAGTGGAGGATTGAGATGACTGATTGTCGACAATAATGCTGAAACTTACCCACTCCTTCTCACAGCAACACTACAAATATTCAGCAGTGATAATGTTGTGTTAACATAACTCCTGGTAAATGTCAGTGTGCTGCCTGAATGTAACCACAAAACAACTGTAAATGAATTCAGTGCATGAACGTGTTTCTTCTAAATCATCAGATGAAATGACCGACATCAGAACAATATGACTGAATGTGAAGTGTTTCCTGTTAACGACCACCACCTCACCCTCTGTACCAGCTGTTTAATCATCAGTGACTGTCCAGACTGTCTTCAGCCGTCCACTCTGCACTCTTTAATGTTATTTACAATTCAGGCAACAATAACACTGGGCCTCACTCACCAATATCTAGAACTTTCTTCTTGAATTTGTTCTTAAGGAGGTTCTAACGAGAATGTCTGCGTCAGATTCATGAAGCTCGTAAAGTTTTCTTAAACAGCAGAAATGTTCTCAGCTGTTCCCAGATGAATGAAACTAAATTCTTCGTAATGTCAGAGCACATGCCAGCAGCTCCTCATTTGCATATGTCAACGCCCCACTAATGCCCATAAAAAGGCAGGAGACTGCAGGGCCGTGTGCACACAGACCTCAGAGAAACTGAAGGGAGATGGAGACACGTGTTCAGATGTAAACACAGCGAAGCAACAACTACAAACGTAAGAAACCTTCAGATCTGAAGGAGGATCTGCTGCAGAGAGCGAACAACAAACTGCTTCATATTCATCAGCTTCGACTGTGGATGTTAGAAAGTAACACAATGAAAAACACATTAGATGCTGTGACTCCTTTAGTGTACACTGTATCTGAAGAGACAGCTCTCAGTGCACAACCGAGGAAGTTAAACATCAGGTTTGATCTCAAATTTGAGGCCAAAGGGGGAAAAAAATCTTGGAGGTGGACAGACCTGTCCACAGTTATCTGAGCTGGACCACAGCTGATCCATCCATGGTCCACTGACACAGATGGGGACACAGACACATCAGTGGTTTTATCTCCTGTCTCAGAATAAACTGTCCCACATTTGGACCATTTCAGAAATAAAAATAGATAAAAGTAAAAAAACCATATCTGATTTCTGACATGGTTCTGGTTGCATGTTCTGTAAATCCTGGAGAGAAGGAACCAAACGTCTCCACAGGTCCAGCTGTGATCACTGCAGGTCTGCTGCTGCTGCAGGTGTGGGTCAGGACGCACATCCCCATGTAGGGAAGTGAAGTGTTAATGTCACGTTTACTGATTTCAAAAGAACAAAATGCTGTAAAATAATGATCAAAAATAATATGAAAGATGGAAACTGTATTGTAATTTAAATCCTCACATCAACATCATCACACAGCCGGAGAATTGAAAGAAGTTATTTAGCACAGTGTCACCTCTCAGATCTACTCAAGAGTTTCTCCTGGATGTTTGTAGATTTTGTTCTTACCTATGAACAAATTGGTGAAGGTCAGAATCCTTAAGAGCTGCATGAACGGGTTTAAGAACAAATGAGTTACAGCTGGTGAATGAGGCCCAATGTCTGCATGTGTATTCTTTCTGTTCTAACAGGTATGAACACACACACACACACACACAGTAGCAGCAATTTCTACAGATTTGCGTAATCTATTTTCATATATTATCATCATCATCATCATCATTTATCAATAGTCTGAGCAATAAAGCACTTGTTCATGCTTGGAGGACCTGATGAACTGCTAACCAGGTGAACAAGTCTCACACTCGTCCTTGCACATTCACGTCACACTCATCAGCAGCTACAACACGCACCTCTTTGGCCAGTCTGCGAGCTTCATAGTACGGCCTTGCTTTCTCGATGCAGGCCCCGAGCTGGGAGCCCTGAGCGTTCAGCTTCCTGGCAGAATCAGTGAGAATCCTCCTGTAGCTGGACCTGGCATCCTGGAGGGAGCACACACACACACACACACACACACACACACACACACACACACACACATTTAAAGCAGCATTTAAAATTACATGCAGTGAGCTCTGTCATGGGTATTTTCAGTCAAAGGGGTCAGGTGCTTGCCTTGGACAGCAGCAGCAGGAGTACGCTGCCAAAACATCACAATTACACTGTTAGAAAAACACTGCTCACTCTGCACTGAACGTCTAAGACTGATGATGCTGATGATAAGTGAGGAGCAGTCAGGATGTACAAGAGGACACTACCACAGGCTCCCTGCACACAAGTACAATCACTTATTTCATAACCCTGCACTTCACTTGGGATGTACTGCATGACGGGGGATCTCTGAGACATAGTTACACAAAATATAAAATACTGAGATTATAATTATAATCATAACAGGATCATTTTTTAGCTGAAGAACTCTAGTTTATGGAACTGATTTTAAAATTGCAAAACCATCTGTAGAAACACAACAGATCCCACTGACTGATATCAACCAACAGATAATAAAGGAGTGAACTATGCAAATAATGCAAATAAATAATTTTTTTGTTAAAACAAAAAAGTTTAAAATATTTTATACCAGCACATTTTACAAATTATTAAACAATGTTGAAGACTGTCTGTAAATGAAGTTATCTGTAAAGTATATTTTCATGTGAATTGTAACTTCACTTGTTACTTGTACACTGAATAAAAGCCTATGAGAGTATTTGTGGTGTTTTTCCTTCAGACTGTAAATAACCTGACAGATTTATGTCCATATCACACAATACAGGTGTTAATTAAAATCTATCATTATTATTTGGATCCACTATTGATCATAAGTGCAGTTTAACATGTTACCTTCAATACTTGATATAATTTAATATCAGTTTCTTATGAGAAAAGCATGTGTTGTACATTTGTGTAAAGTGAAAAAATATTACCTCCAAAATATGACTTCATCAAATTGCAGCATATATCACATGAAAGTAGTTACTAACACCTGCTCATCCATCCATCAAACATGGAAATAAGTGATTTGGTTTTCAACACAGAGCACACTGAACATGAACTGTGTCCGTATGTCACAGCTTGATCTGACCCTGCAGTACAAATACACAATCATACAAGATGGTGTGAAATACTAATTGCTTAACACAGGAAAGGTGGTGGGATAAAAACAGGAATAAACAGGAATAATTTGTTTAAATTTGAATGCCTTGATGTTTCAGGACTAGATTTGTTTCCAACATATGTAAATAGCATTTAAACAACTTGATGAGAAAAACATGAAGGAAAACAGCTAATCAACTGTTTATAAAATGTTGTAAAAGTTGGAAAATTAAGGACTTAAAAGAAGATAATGAAGGTCATAGAGTGAGTAAAAATATGAAATTCATGTCCTTTTAGCCCAGATACATTAAAAAATATTTTAACATTTGCCACAGGTCAGGCAAAGATCAACCTTCGATCTGAGAGCAACTGAATCACAATATATACAACAGTTAATGACATTGCAGCAGCAGTGAAGGCTGCAGGTGAAGCCTCCTCTAAAATGCTGTGGCTGTGTTTCCATAGTGAGGTTAACACTATGGACACTGAGGCATCATCCACACACATCTGACTATTCACATCCCATTACAACACATGGATTTTCAGGGTTAATCGTCCATCTTTGGGTCATACCATAACAACCTGTCATGTGCTCTGATTGTGTTTTTTAGATCATATAGTAACTTTGACCAAATATTTAAAACACTAGATCACATCCTCTGGTCATTCTTCACTAGTTGCTTGGGTAATATACCATCTCTGAAAAAAAATAAACTGGGATCCATGATGCTGCAAACAGACAGAGACAAACAACACAACACAGGTGAAATGTAACCGAAGTCTCTGGGTGTGATCTACAGGGGAGGCTGGATTCCTCTTAATGACGCGAGTTTGTTCAATCTTCAGGGCTCTTCGAAATATTGACAATCTGTGATTTTTGCCATGATTTCTACTGTTTTTCTGTTCTTCATCATGGATCATGTGTGAAGTGAGGCTGCAACAGGACCACTAACAACCTCATAGGAAGCCTGAAGCAGTTTGTTTAATGCTCACACATTTGTTTTCATGGACTGTTCTGCTATTTACCCATCTCTGATTTTTAACAATTAACTAGAGAATAACATATATCACTCAGTACAGCAGCCGCAGTAACTTTTCACTCATTTTCTTTTTAAACAAAATAATAAAAAACAAGCTACATCAAATGGTTTAGAAATATTTCATCTGTAGTTTGTGACCATGAAAAAAGAGAGAGGGGGAAATGAGCCTCCTGAAAGCCTGGGTATAGATCCTACACTGTTGACATGGAGCTGTCAGCTGTGAAACACCTGAGCTGATTCACTGTGGGAAGTAAACAAGTTTCTCACATCCAGCTGCAGCTCCAGCTTGTTGATCTCATCACTGGCCTGGTTCAGATGCTCCAGTTCCTCCTGAAACACACAGGGGATATGATGTCTTATAAGCAGAGTAACAACCTGAACAGATCGTCCACATAGTGTCACAGTGTTCAATGGGGGGTTGTTTGCCGGTCGGAGATGCAGGCTTGATGCTGCCCATCCCGGGTACCAGTCTGTGGGAGGCGCAGACTGCTGCCATGTACCCTACACTGTGCGTTTCCCTTTGGTTTAGAAAATATGACGCATGTAATAATACAAACACCAGCGTTATGTTTTATAAAACAAAAAAACAGGAGGATATTAATACGCACAACTATTACAACTATTTGGTGACTTCGGTGATGATTTGATAACTCGCCTGGATCCTGGGGTCTAATTCCTCCTCGTATTTGCCGGCGTCTTCGTCCCCTCCCGTTTTAACCTGGTCCTCAGCCCGTCCATCGTCCTCCCCCTGGACTGTCTGCTCCGCTGCGGTCTCTTCGTCCACTCCTACTCGCTTCGACATCGCGGAGCTTCCGTCCTTCGCCTCCTCGCCCGGGGTCTCCTCCCGCAGACCGGCCGGTTTGGGGAAACCCGGATCCCCCGAAATTTCACGCGAGGTCCCTGGCTCCATATGCGGCCCGTCGGTTGGCTATCGTTGTAGTACGTTAGACAACACGCCGTCAGTGTTTACGCTTGTGAAGGATTAGAAAACACTTAATCATCGTTCAGGTGTCACACAGCTGACTGTGTCCACTACACACAGCGCCGTGCTAACGCTAGCAGCTACTTAGCTGTGATGATTCAGACTGCAGCTGACTCGGTGCTACTCCGACTGTCCTCCTAGCTCTGCTCTGGTTTTCATCTTCTTCAAAATATTCACTGTTATGTCCTTAAAGTTTAAGTACGTATTTAAAATGTATCCAGTGGAAATGTAGTTTGAAGCCAGAGCTGCTCCAACTATTTTGGGGTCCAACACCTGAACAGTCAGTGTTCCCCCTCAAGTCACCATGACTGCAGGTGGCTGGGCTGACTTTTTTATATAATAATATTATTATTACTATTATTATTATTATAAATACTGAAAAATATTTATGTGGATTTAGATCTGATGTAATGTGCAGACCTTTTGTATCTAGTGTATGTCATTTATAACTATTTTAAATTTTTAATGTTAAAGATTAGGATGGATTAGGAAAGATTCATCAGATGTCAGAAAGAATGTCCTTGCTGAGAAAAGTAAATAACTAGCACATATAAAATCAAAAAAGAGAACGAAATGGAATAAATAATTAAAATACTGTGATCAAAATATACAAATTTACATCTATTTAGCAGCTCCCTGTAGAGCAAACCTGCTGAAAATAATAATTGCAAGAGGCCACATCCCTCTGATTTGGTGAAGGATTCACTGTTCCAGCAACACACAGGTGTTTACATGTGACATGGATCAGATCTACAGAGGAGTCAATCTATTTGTTCTCTAATTAATAAAATGATGTCTCAAGATGTAAGAGACAAAGCTTAAATGTTATTTACTACTGGTGCAACCACTGATGCTAAAATCACTTTAAAAAGAGAAATGCTGAAGCGATTATCAAATTACTAATTAGTACAATCCTACTGTTGTCCCAGTGTGAGCTGATTGTTCATCCCTGACACTGCAGTTAGTAACTACATGGAGTAGCTCTCTAGCTGGAAGACACCAAGCAGCACACAGAGAGGGGGGGGTCTGAGCAGGAAGATACAGACAAGAAAAATCACTTCAGGTTTTAAACCTGATCAGAGCTAATGAGACTCTTGTTGTGCAATTCAACAATTAAACAGTCATTCAATCAGGTAAATATGAAGGACCATAATGATTGGATCCCTTATCCAATAGATACAGGTGTTTCATACATCTGGCATTTTGTTGCATGTCCTATATTTGTGAATTTTTACCCAAGGTCTGATCTACAGGGGAGTCGGGGGGAGCTCCCCTGAAAACATGAACTGTGAAATTTAGTCTCCACATCATTGACAACATACTATTTTTGCCATGTACTTCTGCTTTTATATTTCTTCAGCGTGATGGATCAAGCATAAGATTGTGTTTGTTAAAGTATCTTATCTGTTATTCCCACACTATTCACGTGTGTGGGCTGGTTACCAGTAATCCACAGTAATAAAGATACCATCATGAATGTTGCTCTTGCAATCACCACCAAAGGAAATTTCAAATACCTCATTCACCAGATCCATTTTTGATCCTATGTAAACACCATAAACAAAAGAGGAAAAGACTTTTCCACTCATATCTCCATAAATCACTGATTTTACAATGTATATTTTGAATTTATTTACATTACTTTGTAGAAATCTGTTTTCACTTTGACATTGAAGAGGTTGTTTTTGGTAAATTCTTGAGTATAAAGCCAAGTTATATGGACAATGACTGAATTTTAAAACCAATGAAAGGAGAAAACATGAAAGGGGGTGAATACTTTTTACAGGCACTGTACAGTCTGCTGCAAATGAGCTGTATTGTTCAGTGTTAGCACTGTTATTGACTGTTGCACAGCTCCCTGTCATACTGACAGACGTATGGCAGCACATGCAGCTGCTTTTCATCGGTTTTCTTGTGATTTATATTCTTATTCATAAAATCAAGTGCTTTATAAATGTTGTAATCGTAGTTTCTGACCACAGAAAGTGAAAAAGTAACTCTCCTGAAAGCCAAGGTACAGATCACACTGTGCTTTTCACAATGTATCCAACTGTGGATGATGAGAGACTGTTGCACTAAAGTGACACAGTGGCCTTGTTGTTGTGTGTCTACAGTGGATGTTACATAGTGCCACTGGTGGTCTAAACCTCCAGTTTACCTTGAACTCACATTTGCAGAATATAATAATCCAAATCAACTTGCTGTGCATAAACTGTATAAAAGGTGTTTTATCACTGGTTTTCCTGCAAATCACAGAAATACTGAAGGAAAGAATGAGCAGAGTTTGTTGGGTTCATTCAAAACATCAATGCAAGTCAGCATTTTATAAAACATATGCAGTTATTTTGACTTTACAACAGCACTGACAGTAATGAACACTGTGCAGAGCAAGAAAATCCAGAGACAGTCCATAGGTGTGGGATCGCTGCTCCTCGTCTCTCCTCCTCTTGTTACGTGTGAGACCTCTGTCGTTTCCAGAACCTCTTGACCTCGCTGTGTCCCTGTGGTGTCACCACCATCACCCTGTGAGCCACGTCCTGCCACACCAGACAGCCCAGACCCTGCACCACAACAACGTCATTAAACAGCAGCAGGTGACTGTGCTGAAGGACAGTGTGAGCACCTCAGCACATCCCTGAATCACTGAAAACACAAATTAATTTAAGAGGCGCAAAGGTCATTGAGCTGTAACTGCAGGGAGTTGATGAGTGTGTCATTAAATGGTGATAAAGGATCAGTGGAAAGGTCAAAGAGAAAAAGGGGCGGGGCTCAAAAAGCTTTTAAATTTACAGTTAAATTATGGTTTTAATATTTCCCAGCAGCATATTCTGATTCTGAAAGGTATGCCTCTGACATGTTCACTGCCATTTAAGTATAAGGTATTGAATGTGACCATATTTGGACATGAAGGGAGGAGTGAGGAGGTGGGTCTGACCCTTGAACCTGAGGACACTGTCCAATGTCCAATGTGAATGAGACTGGAGTTCAATCAGACTAACCCCGCCCCTAACTCCTCCCCTTCTCTCAGTCTAATATCTCCTTAATGATGAAATGATTTTCAAATGGACCACCTGTCAATCAGACTAACCCCGCCCCTAACTCCTCCCACCAGATCACTGAGAAGAAGAGTTGACTTTATCTAATGACATCAGAATGACTTGTGGAGAAACTGTATTGATTGAATATTTCAGGATTGAAAACGACCCAAAAATGACAAGTTTTTTGGAGCCAGCATCTAGTGGCCGTCAGGAGTATTACACCGTTTCGCACTTCTGCATTGGCCTAATTTTTGAGACAAGTTGCTTCGTCCATTTTAATATATAGTCTATGACCTGAACCACACACAGCTGACACACTCACATGATGTAAAAACAAACTTTTAAAAGACATTTCAAACTAGAAAAGCAGTGGGAGAGCTCAGACCTCCACCAAGCACATCATTGTGACTTCCACCAAAGATATTACTAGTATTAGTCTTGCGTTTATTTATATCAATATTAGCTCCACAGCGTCGTGGCTGTTTAAAGATGTCTGTTGCATGTTTCTAGCTTCATTTGTTTTTTTTTACGATGCAAGTATCAAAGATGGATATTTTTCATATTCTGGATCATATTATCTGGAATTATTCCTTTATCTGGATCAATCTTTGATATATTGTAGACCATGTTAGAAACTTGTCCTGTATTTTTTTTCAAAGTGTCTT
>OOFC01014199.1:0-11754 GCA_900323345.1 Pseudochromis fuscus
TAACTTAGGGACTGTAAGAAAATTAGTGAGCAGTGGTTGAATCCTGTGTTTTTCCTTTTTTAAAAATGTGTCACTCTCTGTATTATTCAAGGAGCAGTTTGATATTTTGGTAAGTGCACTGATTCACTTTCTTGCAGAGTCAGTGGGAAATCAGACCAGAAGCAGCCTGTGTTAAAACAATGTTTAGTGACTGCGCTGGTGAGAGTCTGTTGTTTCAGGCACCCGTGAGACATTGAAATACAATCTAGTCCAGTTTGAGCTCCAGAATCATAAATTCAGATGCTCATCAGATGTAAAAACATTGCAGAGTTTACCGTATAATAATTCATGACAGGACACAACAACTGAAAGTTATCTGTTATCTTTCATCACAAGAAGTGCAGTAAAAGTTTGTCCTTCAAGTAATCTAGCAGGAATGTGCTGTTGCAGGTATTACTATGTGGTCTATGCATTGACAGCAGAGCTGTGTCAGAGCAGAGCTAGTGTTTGGAGGTAGGTGCAGCTAGTGCCTCTAAAACTCACCAATTAACATGTTACATCTCATTTGTTTAATTTGTCCTGAAACAAACAAGTGGTGGTTAATGTGTAGCAAGTATTTGACTATATCAGTATTATACAACAGCTCCCATTCTCCCCAAAAAGTTGACATGAAAAAAAAAAAACTATTTTGACCCTTTCCACGGCTAATACTTTTTTTTTTAACAATCCCTTCAAAAACCTACAAAACATGCAGTCTTGTACAATTAAAGTCAAACTTTGACATTCCTCTATATACGTACAGGAAGGCCATGATGCATGATTTTTTTCCCCATGTTAAAATTCAGATCTTAATTTATAAAAAAAACCTGATCAAAAAGAAATTAACACGAGTGATTTGTCGCTATCATTTAAATTCATATGGCTTCTCCGCCCAGAGCTCTTAACACACACTCACACACACACACATGCATGCACACACCTACACAAGCCTCTTAACAACATTAAAGATTTAGGAGTTTTATGGAAATGAGTTCAGAAAAGCTTCAATCACTGAAAAAGCTCAGTGGGTTTTCATGAAAGTCGTGTTTTCTGAATCTCCAGCTTCAGGCTAAGCTGCTTGGCCTGTCTCCGTCTCTCTGTCAGTCAGTCAGTCAGTCAGTCTGTCCAGCTGTCAGCCAGACGTCCTGCAGCACCTCTGGAGAAGAATGCACACAATGTGAAGTATCTGGCAATATCCTGAAGATCTATTGATTCAAAGCAGTGTCTGCAGACTGTTACGTAAAGAGTTTAATATCAGACTCTTCTGTTGAAGTGCCAAAACAAACAATCCTGTTTACCCACGGAATATTTTGCATGTGCAGCATTCAGTATGTCAGCAAACATCATTATACACATCACATTATAGCTTTTACAGTCCTTATGTTTATATGATAAAATCTATTTCTCTCACATCTTGTGCTGAAATGTATTTATTAAACTGATTTTGGTTGGTTTGTTTATTTGTTTGTTTATTAGCAATATTACAGAAAAACTACTGAACACATTGTGATTATTTATGTATCTGTTCATTTGAGATGTAGAGTGTTACCACAGACTATATATAGAATGGACATTGGTTTGTGGACTCGTGTTGCCATGTTGGCTGTGACCATGAAGAAGTGACCATGTTTGGATATGAAGGGAGGAGTTAGGAGGCGGGTCTGACCCTTGAACCCAGGGACATTGTCCAATATGTATGAGTCTTCAGTTCCAAGCTGACCAAACTAACCACCTGTTTTGGAAACCTCATATCTAGTTAATTATGTTTTTTTCAGATGGATCACATCCCTGATAGGAAGAGCTGACTTTAGTTAATGACATCAGAATGACTTGTGGTATTTATTTTTTGACGGAGTATTTCATGATTGAATATAAGTATTTTTGAATTAAAGTCAATTGGAGTCAGAATTTTTCGGAGCCAGCCTCTAGTGGCCATCAGGAGTGGTGCACTTTTTTTGCACAGCATTAGCCTCATGTTTGACACTCAGTTTCTTCATCCATTTCTGTATACAGTCTATGAGTATTACCCAAGGGTTAAATGAAGGAGTTTGCCAGGAGGAAGGATGGGAGCTTGTCTGGAAAAAATATATTCTGCAAGATAGTTTCACTAGTTCACCACAAGAGGGCAACAGTGTTCATCTATAGCACCAGTACAAGTGGATCATGCTGTGATGGAGGGGTGTGGTCTCTGAGTGTTTTCTACTACTACTATGTAATTATTTTTTATTACTTTAATCAAATTTAATTGACGCATACAGGAGCAGTTAGCCTCTCAACACTTATTTCCATGAGTCTGTTTCCAATAGTCAATCTACCAGTTCACTCCCTGACTGTTTAGACTGGCTGTACATGCAGTGATGATACTGAGCACCAGTGGCAGCTCCCAGCACTGGACCAGTAGTGATGTTTCTTGGGGAAACACTTGGTCACTCAGGCTGTTACATGGAGCTGTGTAGTTATGAATAGAGGCCTGTGCTTGACAGTACAGGACAACGTGTTACTGCGTATTTCTGTTGGTTTGGGTCACCTGCATCATGGAGACTTTAGATGTTTGTTCACTTAGGTTGGACACACTTATGCAGGCTTAGCTAAGCAAGAAGCATACGTAAGCACACACACTCACTAATGTTTTTAGTGGACTTGTAGTGTGACAGGAAAGGGAAGGGGAGGTCCGTTGGTCTGACCGGCCTGGAATGAGATTAAAAAACGCCAGGAGAATGTCAAGCTTTGTGTAGGTGTTGATGGCTGGTAAAAGCACTCACATAAAGTGGATGACTCAGTATCAGGCAAAGAGTGCACTGTAAGGGTAGCGGTGCAGACGGTTAACACAGTAAATTGGTCTGAAATGGGAGAAGTGGTTATCATAAAGAAAAATAAACTTCAAATATCTCAGGTTTGAGGCTTCGTGCAGGATTGTTGGAGCTGCATCTACAGCGTTAATACACCTTTTAAGTGAATTTTTTGAATAAAAACATCAGCTCCAGCATTTATTTGCAACTTCAAGAGCAAAGTGTTGGCCAGCTGACAGTCCATGTGATGTGCAGAAGAGCAGAGAGGCACAAAAATTAGGAACGTGAAATTAAATTCAGTAACTGTAGTTGAATTTATTTTTTTGTTGCTGTTGTGTGTTTGTCCAGAGTTCCCATCTGGCGCTCATAGACACCCTGATGATGGCGTACACCGTGGAGATGGTGAGCGTGGAGAGGGTGATGTCCTGCATCAACAGATACTCGTCAGCTGAACCCTCACACGGCGACGGGCACGTCCAGGAGCTGCCTTATGACACAGAGGATGCAATCACCACCTGGATCAACAAGGTAAACACAGAAGCACGTTTGTGTGGACATAAAACCGCGAGGACATGTGCTGTCTCCTTACAACAGCGCTCCACTGCCTCGAGCCTCTCACAAAGGTGGCTTTTTATTTGATACACTGCTCTTTGTTTTACTCTGAGGTTTAGTAGACACGAGAGGTTGTGGAAAGTGTGTGAGCTCCCAATTCCCCCACTACTGCTCCAAAATCTAATATGTTTGTGAGAGAATTGGATGAGGAGCATCAACCACATGTAATAATGTCAACTGACTCAACCTAACCTCCTCTGGTCTGTTGAAGCAGGATATGGAGTCCTCAAGTGGACAGTAGTTAAGTTACTGTGATGGGATGTTTAGTTTGTTTCATCGACTACAGATTATTTAGTCACTGAAAGTTTATTTACTTCCCATGAGGAGATGTTTAGTTTTGTTTTAAATGTGCAGAAAACCCTGATACCAGCTTGTTATGGTTATAAATTATTCAGAAGAAGCTTTCTCCTAATTCTTTCAGGAAGATGCAGGATTCATTTACACACACACACACACACACACAAATTAAAAACACTGAGGTATTGTTTCTCTGTGTAGACATAGCACGTTGTGGTCGGGAATGCTCGATGTGACCTTGTGCATCCGCCGGCTAAAAGGTTCCTACAGTGTTTGTACAGACACTTTTAAGAAAGAAAAAATACTATCATTAGAGTTATCTTTGAAGTTCTTTGTACTTTGTGCTTAAGTTGGAAGTCAGCTGAGTGCTGTATATTATGTTACAGTAATATTCAGCATCAGTAGTTAGAGGTGGAGGTGAAGAGCTTTTTCTTTGATGTGTGGAGTCTCTCCTGTTCAAGTTTCTCCCGTCATCAGCACAGACTCACTATTCAGTGTCAGTGTGCACCAGATGCTTGGGTGTAATTTGACCTCTTTCTCTCTCTTTCTTCTTCTTTTCTTTCTCCCAAGGTGAATGAACACCTGCGGGACATCCTGGTAGAAGAGCAGAAGCTAAGAGAGGCTTCCCTCCAAGAGTCAAACACCACATCGCAGAAAGTAAGAATGCACTCATATGTTTTGATTTTGTTGGGATACAAATGACACAGTGTATAAAGGAGCAGTTCAACATTTTTGAGAACGATTGTCATTCACCGTCTTTGCAAGAGCAGAAACAGTTTTCATGTCTGTACTCTAACTTTTCAACTTTTTTTATTATACTTTTTAACACAGTGTGGAGTAGATCTAATCCAACTTTTAGTAAGAAAGCAAATGAGCACATTTCCTAAAATGGTGAAATATTCCTTTAAGACTAAAGACCAAGTAAAATACAGAACAATATTAGTATTTTATGTAGTTTTCTGTTATATAGAGTCATATTCTCTGCTTCTCATATTTTTATTTTGTCCCCAGTCGAGCTGGTATTAATGTTTTTTACTTTTTGCCTCAAAGGCATGCATTCACACACGACACATTCAGCGCAGTACACAGAGCTGTGTAAATCAGAAGAACAGATGAGCTCAGTCTCAGACCAGCTGCAGAGAAAAGTTGGCAAGAGTTGCCACACTGCTGTTAGAGGAGACAAAGAAATGTGAGGGGCAGAGGAGGTGACAGAGGCGGAGGAAGAGAGCGAGCAGAAAAGCAAAGAGGGATAATCGCAGATAGAGGAAAGGGAGAAATGACACCACAGGAGAGGAGGGAACACTCAGGAACTTTGTCAGCTGCAGCAAAGGGGAGTCAGTGGCAAGTGGCAGACAGACGGCGTCATCCTGCAGGCCTCGTAGTTATGTAAGATCCATGTGACACAACGAGTCAGTGTACTGGCACAAACACACAGCGGCCAGCTACCACCCTGGTCTACTCACTTTACCGTGATGCTGTCAGGTCAGAGTCCTAAAACAGTGAGAAGAGAGTGAAGGTTAGAAATGGAGAGTTAAATATTATCTTACTGTGAGCATGCAGGTAAGAATAAAATACAGTTGAGGTAAATGGTACAAGCTCGAAGAGGTAAACACAGATTGAAATTCTGAATGTGTAAACGGTCGTCATGAATTGAAAGCTTCAGCTGCCTGATGCGCTAACTTTTGTTTTGGGTCAAAGGTCTGCAGCCGGGTTAGCAGCTCTGCAAGTGTAATGCTTTCACTAGTTTTGTTAGCATGTTGAACAATTGCTAAACAGCACTAAACATGCAGCTGATGAATGTCAACATCATGATAGCAGAAAATCAGGGGACCCCCAAAGAGAGTAAGATTCATTGCTTTAGAGCAGATTTTTTGACCCCCTGTGGGATCATGAGACACCAGCTTGGAGGATGGATGTGGATTTTCAGAAATAAGTTGATATTTGAAATTACAATTAGAAAAAATATACTTAAACCATATTGTTTTTAGAAAATGTTTTAAAAAGGGTTACATTTTAAATAAAAAATACGCAAATAAAAAATATATCACTCTCCTCCCATGTCCTCACCCTTGTAGTCATTACAGAAGGCTAGTAACAGCAGTTCAGTTTACAGCAGTACTAAAGACTGTGAGATGTGGTTGATTTCTTTTGCATACTAGTTAAAACTAGTTCAAATTATTATATTTTATGCCATGCTTAAAATAGAGTGTGTGTGGTTACATGCAGCGTTTGCAAGCTTCAGCCACCCACTTTCAGGGATAGTGAGGCTCACAAGTAATTTGGCTAAATATAAGTTCCAGATCATTTATAACAGTTTACATTTACATAATCCAGATTTCACCTTTTTAATCTGGAGAGTTTAAGACTAAAACCATAGACTGTTTATAGAAATGGATGAAGCTAAAAAATGAGGCAGATGTAGAAATGCAATAAAGTGCGATACTCCTGACGGCCAGTAGATGCTGACTCCAAAAATCTCTGCCTCTAATTGACTTCAATTCAAAAATGGTCATTTTCAATCATGAAGTGCTGAGTCAATACATTTTTTTCCCACAAGTCATTTTGATGTCATGAGGTAAAGTTAGTTCTTCTTATCAGTGATCTAGTGGTTTAGGTTTGTGGAGTTTCATACACACCTCTCAGTGACCTCGGGTTCAAGGGTCAGACCACCTCACTCCTCCCTTCATATCCAAATATGGTCACATCTGGCTCCAAACAACCAACATGGCGACATTCAAATGCCATCAAAACATGAGTCCACAAACCAACTGGTGATGTCATATTAGCTTTGTTCATTCTATACAGTCTAAACCGAAAACTAACTAGTGAGTAAAATTTAGGAGATCACCAAAGTCACCAGGTTTCTTCCTCTGGGATTCATGAATGTCTGTACACATTTTTACGTCAGTCCACCCAGCAGTTGGACTAACATCCTTAAACTGAAAGCACGGCTGAAAACACATTGATCTTCGTAGATTAAAGTGTTTCCACACAACAGGCTGTGAAATTGACTGTATAGCATCATGTTGAATGTGTCCCTGTTTCCTCATACGGAGGAAGATGAGCGGAGAGCTGCAGGTTGTCATGTGTGGCTGAATCAGTTAGAGAAGAGCTTTTATCTGCTGTGGGAGTTTCTTGGCAACATTTCTCCTGCTCACTGACTGTTTTTGTGTTAATATAGTGAGAGAGATCACTGCCTTGCTGCGATTGCTCTGTAAGCTGATAACAGACATGTGACCTATCCCACACAAACTCACATATACAGACTCGGGCTTTGTGAAAGTTACAACGAGGGAAGAAGAAGAGAGTCTTTTAAAGAATTTGAGTTAAAGATTTTGAAATGACTGGACACTCGGTGACAGTCAGCTGCTTTCCTACTCCATGCTCCATCACACAGCTCTGTCTCTGCATTGTCAGTCTCAACAGAAGTCTATTTACTGATTAGGACATACTGAGAGGAGATAATTTCACACGCACACACACATATGCCTGTGCAAACACACACACCAGTGGATGAGCACAAGACGCTCCTCAGTAATCTCATCTATTCTGGGGCGGTGTGAAAAGTCTTTAACTGTGGTCTCATGACTCAGTGCTCAGCAGATTTGTGTGTGGATACTGAGAATGTTTGTGCTTACACATAAAACTGTGGAAGGTGAGAAAAACACACATGGATCCTGATATGAGAATCTGGGACATCTGCAGGTTTTAGTGTTTGCAACATGTCTCAAACAGATTTCAATACATTTGATGGAAGACTAGGACTGAGAGCATGAAATTAGGGATTTATGTTTTGGTGCTGATGGATCATTTTGGTATGGACAACTCTGGACTTCCTGGGTGTAATCTGTTCTTTGTTTGACTTATTAATTTTCGTCAACATTAAAATTGAAAATTTAAAACAGATTATAGCGAACTTGTGTAAACATTCATGGTCCCCAGAGGATGGAGCCCACTGACTGTTAATTGCAGTATTGTACAGTACTTTGGATTGTGTATATTGTTGTTATTTTATGTTGACATTCATTTTTAGTACTGCCTCACTGAGCTGCTGGCATGGCTGTGGACTCTTTGTCTCATTAAAGAAATTGCAGTGCAAATTGTTTGTTTTTGTAATGTTAAACTGTCTGCTGATGTTTGGTACAAGCTGATTATATTGTCTCATAAAACATAACAGCAGGGAAGAATATTAAGCAAATAATAAAATAGCTAAAGGTAAAAGATCAAACTTTTCTTAACTTCTATAAAAACTGAGGACAGAGTGTTACTGTGTGAGGTAAGACCAAAAACATTCAATTTGACTCTTATGTAGCAATTTAAAGCACTGCATTTGAATAAAATAACACTAAACCCTTTGGATTGATGGTTATAAAAAGATATGATTGAAATATTGCATGTCAGAAGTTATTACACAGTTATATATTGTATCTTTTATCTGAAAAGTTATTGCTGTAATCTTAATACTATTTTGGTGTGTCCATGTCACATCTAAACAACATCTCCTACTCTAGCAGATGCATCCTGTGATGGTTTGTCACTACATATGCTGCTGATTAAAAATGTCTGAAACAAACAGATACACTTTGAGGGTTATGTATCTTGTGCTGAGGTGTAACATGCACTCAGTCAGTCATAGAGCAGTAGTAGCAGAGTTTTCTTTCCTGCTGTTGGCCTAATACCTATCCCACTCTCTCCTGTTGTTGTCCTATCATCATCCACCATCAAGTCTCCTAGCAAATGGTACTGGAGATTAGTACCTGTAAGTCCATCCATTCTGGTGAACACCTCTTTGAGAACCACCCCTCCTCCTCCTCTTCCTCCTCCTCCTCCTCCCTCATCCCACCCCTTGAGTTTTTCCCTTCTAGTTGCCTTGTTTGCCATTGCATGTGGCCCAGAGCCCCATCATGGTTTGTTCAGTCACCTCCCATCATTACAAACCCACCCTCGTCCTCACATACTTAGGAATAAGACATAATAACCATTTTCGACCTACTTCACTTTTCTGAGTAGAGACTTACCTTCAATAGCTAAGTACAGTCGAGATGCAGGATCACACAAACACTGTAAAACCAATGGGTGACTTCCATTACTATATACACTTTATGGTTTGTGCACTGAAAACTGTCTCCATTGGCTTTTGTGAAAAAAATAAAAACAGTCATGGATGTACCCTATTAAGCATTTATGCAGTACACACCAGATACAGTAAAGAACAGTTTGTTCCTCACAGCTCGGTCCACAGACGTCTCAGTCTGTGATCGAAGCCTCCGTCATATCTGTTGTAAAAATATAGATGTGACAAAAACGTCTGTGTGTTTACGGGCAAACTGGGAGTGCTGATGTCCTGAAGACATATGTAGTGGTTTCGTCTCTGTGGTTTTTACAGGTCCAGAGAGACATGCAGAAAAACCTACAGGCAGGCCGGATGCACTAACACAGATTGTTATTAAACTCTAAATCACATGCATTGTCTGCCGCAGCACCACACCAGTGATTTAGACAGTGCCGCTGAACTCTGAGTAGATGTATAATGGTGAACGCCATTCATTTGCAAGCATGTGTTTTGTCCCTCATCGTCGCAGAAGACTAACCACTCCTCACAATAATTCACAGAGAGCAAAATTGTGAGATTACGTCTTTTTTTTAATTTTTTTTTACTTAAATCTAAAATTAGAACCCTAGATGTAATATAATGTTATTTGGTATATGCCTGAATATTTGCATGATCAATTTAATCTGCATTATTTCCCTTGTATGCTTGACATCCCTCTGATTAACACTTTTCTCCTGACTCTGTGTGGTGCATGCACATGAGAGAGTGTCTGCAGATGTTGGTGCACCAACAATCAGAGAGACAACTGTACATATCCACCCTGATGACACATATAGGTGATGTCTTTGTGCCGTTGCCATGGTTTCAGGCTCGCTACAGGAGGGAGCATGCCCAGAGGAGCGCTCCGTCGCTCCCCCTGGTGGACAACCTGCTGAAGGATAACACAGACGGCTGCGCCCTGACTGCCCTGCTGCATTTCTACTGCCCACAGGCCGTTAGACTAGAAGGTGGGGTCCATCTGTAGCCACGCCCACTTTTACAGACTCTCTGCACTTTCTTTCATTGTATTTAATCCATAAAGCAAACACACAAGATCAGCGTCACTTCACTTGTACACTTAAGAGAGGAGAATGACGTTCAGCGGACTAACCATTGTGATTTGTAGTCTCAGCTGGACAGACAAAGGACGCTGTCTTCTGCTGTCACTGTGCTGTAACCACCACAATACATTTGAATAGACTGCTCGAAACAAAGAGCGTATTTATCATCCATTAGCCGTTGTCTTCTGGGGTTTTTATTCTTTTCTTTTCAAATTAATAGATTAATTTTTGGCAGTGTTATGCATTTGTTCTCACTTTCTGTATTTACTGTGAAGGATATAAATAGAGGACAATGTTAATGGGACTCAGGACAGACATGGAAAACAGCACAAAGACTTGTTTCCTCTCAGCCCGTCTGTACCGTCACTTCTAAAAATGCCCCGGGCCGGGCTGTGATTGGTCACGAGGAGTATGTGACGGAGAACCGTTAGAGGAGTAGCAGGCGGCCGTTTCAAAGATAAACAACTCCTTAGTCGACGCTCTGAGACTCTCGGGATCGAGCGTAGTTCACAGGGCGCTCGCACACATGTGAACCAGATGTGAGAGCAGAGCTGTACTTCATTAAGGTTTCTTTGTGGCAGCTTGATTTACTCTAACAATAATAAAGGAGCACAGTACAGCACAGAGTGACATCACTCCAGAGAAATCAGCTGCGTCTCCGCTCTGTTCCCTCCTGGTGGACATCATACACATGCGTGGGCCGTCCTTACAGTAACGTCAGGGCATAAAAATCCTGATGATTCATCTAGAAAGAGTCAAAGAGAGTTTGAAAACTTGTGTCATGAATCGTTTCAGTGATTCAAATCAGCTACTGCATGTGGCACAAACTCTAGCAGGGTAGTTTCCCCCTCATGTATTCTTCTTTTTTGAACATAAACCAAGTCTTATCTTTTCCCCGTCTTCCTGCCCGGCCTTTGCTTTTACCCCTCCCTTGTGTGTGTGTGTGTGTGTGTGTGCGTTTGACCCCTCCCCCGGCTGAACAGATATCTGCCTCAAAGAGACCATGTCTCTGGCTGACAGTCTCTACAACCTCCAGCTGGTGCAGGAGTTTTGCAGGAGCAACCTCAACCACTGCTGCCACTTCAGCCTGGAGGACCTGCTCTATGCACATGCGTCCGTAAAGGTAAGAAGTGCCAGTATGCAAACGTTTGAATAGATGTATGCAGAAGATGTGAAAAGTTTATTTTTTAAAATGTGCATTCAGCTGAAGAGAGGGTGAGGGGAAAGGCAGTTGCAGGAGAGTGAGGCTGGGAAGTTAGGCAAAAATGAGTCACGCAGGGAAAAGTTTACTAATGGATGAGTGTGAGTTTAACTCTCAGGGATTGTTATTGTGTGATGATGTAGATTATGTATTTTATAGCAACCAGTGTGTGTGTGTGTACCGGTGTCTTTTGAGTAAAGACGCAGTATTAGGAAAACACCCCCACCCACTCCTTACTCAAACAGAGGACAGAGATTCACAATCCTGTCCCGTCTCTGCCTGTCTCTCTTGTTCTCCTCCCTCCATAGTCCTGTTCCTATTAACAAAACAAAAATATGTCACAGATGAAACAACTGCAGATTCACTCTCACTCCTCTCACACACATTTTGTTTGTGATTAATGAAAGACTGTCTGTACAACTTTAACAGCATCTCTGTGCCATCCTGACATCAGAAGCAGCAAAGCCAGTGTGGGTAAATAGTATGCGGAGAGCGTGGGTAGAAACATTCGGATTCAAGTCACGGTCTGAGCTGACTGCGACTTTCCATTCTTCAAAACAACACAGCACACACTTTTCACACTCTTTGCTCTGCCTCTCTTTCCATCGTCATTTCTCATTCACTACATTATGAGTGTCTGACTGTATAGTGGTACAGTTGTCCAAATGGGTGGGGGGGGGGTCA
>OOFC01014200.1:0-13975 GCA_900323345.1 Pseudochromis fuscus
ACATTGAAATGAAGTACGCGCTTGTAACAGTTTCTGGTGGAGATGGGAAGCGATCACAGTTTGTAATATGGACAAACCAGAGGTGGAAGTGGGACAGACCACCAGAGCCACCCCGAGCTGGTCTGCTCTTCTAATCACACCGAGCTGCAGAGGTACTGGATGTGGTCGGCTGATAGGACGGGGTCAGTTCACACAGTTTGACTCCTGTAAAATAACTGTCTGCAAACAGTTTCTTTATGCAGCAGTTTATACTCGGAGGGACGAGGTTCAACAGCTCGATGGGAAAACAACTGTAATGATCACAGGTTCCTTGGATGTGGTTCAGTCCCTGTGCTAAAGTCCTAAACACCGAAGCTGAATTTATTGCAATAAAAACAATTAAGAAAAATCTACAACACCTAGAAATCAGAATTTGACATAAACCCGAATCCAGCTACTTCAGTATTTTTGTTAATTAACAAAGCTAACGCTGTTCTGAGGTATAGACACAGTGACATCACTAGTGTTGTAATGTTTGGTTGTTGACTTTTTGTTTTGGAAAGGGAGGAGCTGGGAGGAGAGAGGGGGTGGAGCTAACTGCTGCTGTAACACATGTGTCAATCAAAGAGGCCACGCCCTGTTGAAGCCAATAATGTAATATCAGCCGATAATGTAATAAATTTGCCCTATTTGAAATGTAATAGGCCAATAACGTAAAAAAAAGTCCTGAACCGATAATGTAATAACTGTTGGTTAATAACGTAAAGATTTATTACGTTATTGGCCTATTACATTTATATATATACTATTACATACATTATTATTACGTTATTACATTTGCAAAGTTTTTTTTCTTTTACCAGGCCAATAACGTAATAAATTATTACGTTAACAGCCAAAAATTATTACATTATCGGTTCAGGACTTTTATTACATTATCGGCCAGTTATTACGTTATTGGCCTGTTACATTTCAAAAAGGGCAAATTTATTACGTTATCAGCTGTTGTTACGATATTGGCTACAACACGCCCCTAACTACACATATACAGTTGTACTGAATTGGAGAAATCAGCAATAAAGACCAAATCATTTGTACCAGGCAGTAAAAAATTGTTTACTTCATATATTTATTTATTTATTTCTATTTCTGCTGTAAAGTTCCTGTGGGAATTGACTCATTTTTGGAGCCTCCGGTGGCCATCTGTGGAACTGCACTTTAGCTTTATGATTCAGCTCCAGAGAGATTTAATTAAAGCTGTTTTAAGATATTTTTTGGACACTAGAGGGCAGAAATTGTTTGAGGCAATAGCTAATAGCTCTTCATAAAGACTAAAGACTTTTACGATTATGCTCTTGAATAAATACTGGACGAAAACTCCAATAAAATGTTGGGGGAAAACAACAAAATCTTACCGTGAAATAAATGCTTTCAAATTGTCAAATCACAGTCTTGAATAAATACAGGAGAAAACTCTGTATTAAGTCTTTTATGGCTCTGTTGGATGCAGGGATTTGCTGCCGTTCAGCCACAGTTGCATTGGTGAAACCAGGCGGAGTAGCTGAGTAGCTGAGCTCTGTTTCATCCCAGAGGACCTTCACCAAATAGTTGTCATTGAGCATTGTTTAAAACATCATTGTTTTCAGTGGGCTCTCTGTTAATTGGAACTGGGGGATCTAATTAAAACAATTACAAACAGTCCCAGGCCAGAGGGGTGTCCACATACTTTTGGCCGGTGGGTGTTGTGATAGTCCTGGGTGGGCCATTTGGCGCCTCGAACTGTGACCTGAGCCGTTTCAGACCTGCAGACCTGACGGGGGTCTGGACCGTGGGCTTTACAAGGGGGTCTGGGTTTTTAGGGACGTTACACAATGGCGTGCAGTGGTGGCGCTCCCTCCCCTCCGCCTGGAATTCCTGAAGCGAGTTTTGTTTTTAACATCGAAGGGTATAAGGTTACAAAACTCTTAAAGTTAATCAGACAAGTATGACTGGAATTGCACATCGTACTTCACTTTGCTTAATGCGTTCTCGTCTTTTAGTTGCAGCTCAACGCCTCCATGAGTGTTTCATCGCCGTCCAGCCCGAGACTGAAGTCTGAACCAGACTCGCAACACATCATTTACGCTGCAGCGATTGGAGGGGAAACACACGGCGTCTGCACCGGGTGATTAACTGTTGACACAACAGCAATCAGCTTTTTATTTATTGGATATGTTTCTGAATATGCTCCTCTCCTGCCAAGCGCTGCAGAGTATGATTTAGCGTGTCGTAAAAACCTCATCTTCACTGATGTCGCCATTTTTTAAAGAAGGTGTTTGGCCGGGCGGTCTGGCAGTTAGATGTCATCTGAGGAGTGTTATTCAGACTCATTAAAAACAGGGAAAACTGTGAAAACAGCTCAATTTCTGCAGGAAAAAACAGAGCACAGACCACAGACTGGAAGAAGAAATAGACGAAGCAACCGGGGCTTAAAGATTAGGCCAATGCGGAAGTGCAAAAAACTGCAATACACCCGATGGCCACTAGAGGCTGGCTCCAATTGACTTCAATTCAAAAATGCTCATTTTCAATCAATCAAGAAATTTTTCTACAAGTCATTCTGATGCCATTAGATAAAGTCAACTCTACTCAGTGATCTGGTCCATCTGAAAATCATTTCATCATTAAGTAGATACACATCCGTAAATCTTCAAACAGAAGAGGATCTAGGGGTGTGGTTACTTTGATTGACAGCTCTAATCTCCACCAAGAGCAGTGCTGAAGAGTTTCATCAAAGACTGTATACAGAAAGCTAACATGACATCACCTGTTGCTTTGTAGACTCTTATTTTGAAGCCACGAATTTGTAATTTGAACATTGCCTTGTTGGTTGTTTGCAGAGAAAAGTGACCATATTTGGATATGAGGGGAAGAGGCGGGTCTAACCTAATAAGAAGAATTACCTTAAGCTAATGACATTAGAATAACTTGTAGAAAAAATATATTGACTATTGAATATTTCATGATTATGAATGAGTATAATTGAATTGAAGTCAATTGAAGCCAGCCTCTAGTGGCCATCAGGAGTATTGCACTTTTAATCGCATTTCCTCACTGGCCTTGAGTCTATGAGTCTAATACACATTGAAAAGTGACCTCGGGTTCAAAGTCAGATCCACCTCCTCTCTCCTCCCTTCAGATCCAAATATGGTCACTTGTGACTCTAAAAAACCAACATGGCCACGTTCAAATCAAGAGTCCATAAACCAAGTGGTGACAGGACGTTAGCTTCATCAATTCTGTATACAGGCTGTGCATAATTAAAGGCATGACTGCTTTGAGTGACAGGAGGCTCCACCCCTCAACCCCTCCCTCTCCACCATATATGGTCACTTCTAGCTCCATTGAACTAATATGGTCATGTCCAAATGGCAAACCAAGACTTTAATATGTAGATCTTACGTATAATTTGATATTATGTTTTTGTGTGTAAAAATGTCTGAAATTGTCTTTTTTGACATTTTAAAATATTGTTGTGACATCAATAAGTAGATATTAGGCTTCAGAAAGGGGAAGATTTAGGGGCGTGGTTAATTTGATCGACAGGTCAGGTGTCCAATGAGAGCAGCGCTGAAGTTGAGTCATACATACACATTGGACGGTGACCTCAGGTTCAAGGGTCAAACCCGCCTCCTCAGTCCTCCCTTCAGATCCAAATATGGTCACTTCTAGTTCAAAACAACCAACATGGCCACCTTCAAATACCAAACTCCTGGCTTCAAAACCAACAAGTTTTACATTCAGTCTATACTGGAATATCTAAGAAGTCACAGCTGTACTTCCTGTTTTGTGCTCTTTAGCTAATGCTAGCATGCTAACACCCTATGCATGGCCCCATGTAAACTGAGAGTCTACGGCAGAGACCAAACTTCCCCGAGTTTTCCCTTTAAAGTGCTGATTTCTGACATCTGATGATTGATGCGCAGTAGTTTTGGTTTGTTTTGTGCATTTAATTATCTGTACTCTTCCAGGACGCTCCGACCACAGGAGCATCTGCTGCTTGAATTAACTCTGCTACCTCTCAGTCCCTCCTCGGTGGAGGTAGAGGACATACCGTTAGCCTCCCTCCTCCTGGGTGAGATACGCTGACTAAGGCAGCGATCTCAGCGCGCTGTGATAACGACATGAAACGAAGCAAGGCCTCTCGGAGCAACAGTAAAACCCAGGCATGTGGATTAGCTGCACAGAGACCGAGACGGGGAAGCAAGAGAAAACAGAGAGCTCGGTATTTCATCAAAGCGATAGCAGCACATCATCGTTAAAAAGCAGCGAGTAATATATCATCGTAAACAACGCAACGAGAAGCAGCGGTTTTATTTTTGTCCCACGCTTCCAGTGATCTCAGTGAGAGTCTGGAGACGATGCAAACGCTTCATGTTGAAAATGGAAAAATCTCTCCACAGATGGAAGAGTGTGAGTCATGAAAAGAGACACTTTCTCATAGACGGACTGTATGAACAATTAGCTTTAGCTGTCATAACAGTAATAATCCTGCCCACGCCCCAGTATCAGACTACCCTGCTCTCACACCACCGACTAAAACCTTTTCCATGAGAAGAGCACATCACACGGCGGCCATGCCCAGCTATGAATTATCCTGTTGTCGAGCACGAATTACATATTATTTCACAAAGGAAACATTACTTTAGCAGTGCGAGGGTTGTGTGATCCTCCCAGTCATGTGTAAAGAAAAGGAAACAGGACGAGCAGGGTTCTCCCTCCTTTCAAGATCTGTTTCCATGACATCTTCAGGACTTTTCCTCTGACATGAGGCTGATGTGACCGACGGGAATCACCTTTTAAACAAGGCTCACTGTGAGATCTGTGACGTCTTGTTTTCTCATGGTTTTACAAATTTCCAAGAATAAACTTTAGTATTTTCAGAGATTAAAAGATTTACCCACAAAACCCTGAAAATTCTGAATATGTGTAAAAGGTTTTATTACAGTTTGATAATTCAACTATTATGATAATTTGATAATTAATTAATTAGTAAATTAAGTAAAAAACAAAAATCCAAATATTTGCTGCTTCCTGTTCTTTAAATTTGAAAATTTGATGCTTCCTGAACGTCTCTGGATGATTGTACACTGCAGTGATTTGTACTGTGTGTGTTTTATAAGATGTTTTATACATTATGTAGACAGAACTTTTATTAAATAATCAAAAAAACAACAAGAGTTAGCTCGGTGATGCAGTGTTAACCTGTGAAGGGTGATGACTTCAAAACAGTAACGATACAAGTTATGAATTATTGATGTTTTTCAAAATAAAAGTCGTTACAAACATTGAGCCGCGTTTCAAAAACTGATTTTATCCGACTTTCTTCATTAAGAGACGTCACGATGTCTCGACCACAATGACACGAATTGTGGTGCGTTCAAAGACCACCTCGTGTAAAATCTGCTGCTTGAACTTTATCTAGTCCCTGAACGTGTCTCCAGTGAACAGCTGTTGCACAGATCTCACAGTGTGAAGAGGGTAAAACATGACAATATGAAAATCATTAACAGGACAACTCTGTTCATTTTCATTTCTTAATTTCCAGGACGTATGGGAACCCTGACAAAAGCCCTTCTTTACAATCTGGGTCAGGACTGGGACACTGAATCCAGCATCCAGAGGCTCTCTGACATCTGATAAGGGCTGGAGCGCTGAATGGATCCCGATCTTAAACTCTCCTAAGCTGGGGGGAGATTGTGGAGATATATGCGCTTTAGCCTCCTCTGGGTCGTTCACCCACGGCCACTGGGATAGGAAACAATTTCCACTGGAGCTGATTGCGTTGAACTGGTCCAGAGGGGTCAGAATCAAGTAGAAAAAAACGGCTGATTAAACAACAACAGGCTTCAAAAGTGTGTGTTTACATATGTTTAAAGGAGTATTACCCCGATGCAGCGTCTCCATACTGCCCCAGAATAACCCCCTCAGCTGAGCAGCTATGACACAAACATACAAACAAGCACAAAGGCACCAGGCTGTCTGTGGACGTAGCCATAACCCCTCGGGGAGAAAACTCCAGTTTGTTGATCTGGGACGGGGAACACGCCGCTGTTTACGTCTCGACCCGGCTCGGTCTATTTGCAGTGCCAGTGAGCTGAGCGTGGTGTCTGCGAGCTGCGAGCATCCAGCTGAGCGGTGATATAACGGCACAAATATTAATTTAACGGGACTGTTGTCATCGACTCGCTCCTGTCCAGAGAGCTTTGGATAATAAAAATTTATGACTATGGAGGAAGGGAGGGTTCAGGGAGTAGAGGGAGGGAGGGATGCATCACTAGTCATGGTCTGCTCGCCGCCGCCACATTAATACGATCACGATCATTGCGGTTAGCCATGATGACATCAAGAAAATTGGTTTGATTCACTCTTTGTGTTAATCTCTTTAAGGATTGAAAATGCCACGGGAGGTTTCTGGTTAGACACCGACTACTGCCTGTCGTAAATCTGCTTCTGATTGGCTGAATAATCCCCCAACACGCCACGTCCGTACCACCCACACTAACACTTTGCTCCCGTTTTGAGTTTAATTGTTCGCCATGCCTCTCCTCGTTGGATTTTCTGCTGCGTATCACTGCAAATATGCTAAACGACGACATTTCCCCATCACTCAATAAATGGATCCGTGTGGCGATGACACAGCTGCTCATCGGACCTCCTAAATGCCCCGAGAAGAAAATCTGACATAGTTTAGAGATGATGAGGAGCAGCAATTATGGTACTTCGAAGCCATTTTTTTGCGCCCCACCCTGCACTGGGAGGGAGGGATCGCAGGGCCGGGTTTTGTTGTCGAGCCCCGGGTCACGGTTTTGTTGGACAGTGACCAGCTCGACAGTCAAAGCGACTCAGCTCGTTTCATATGAGCAAACTCATTAAACGTGTGGACGTCAAACTGCAAAAAAGCGGATCGTTCTGCTGCTTTGTGGTTTTTGTTCGTCCGACTCAATGTGAAAACATTTTGTCCCGTTTTTTACAACCAGTTTTACTGAGTGTTGTTGACCACATAAGAGCCTTGTACAAGGGGGGGGGGCAAACTGTATGTTAGCGCTTGTTAGCGACGATTAACCAAGTGCGATTGATGCTCCAGCTTTTAGCAGCTTTAGCTTTTCTTTAGTTTACCAGCCTGTATAGAGTGGACAAAGCTAACGAGGTGTAACCTGTTGGTTTGTGGGGCCAGAAGTGACCATATTTGGATATGAAGGGAGGAGTGAGGAGGCGGGTCTGACCTTTGAAACCAAAGATGCCGCCCAATGTGTGTGAGACTCCACTGTCAGTATTATATTATATTAAATGACCATATTTTAATCCAATTAAAGCCAGAGTACTTTGGAGCTAGCATCTGGTGGCCATTGGTGGTATTGCACTTTTTTGCACTTCCACATAGCTTCATTTTTGATCCGACTGCTTCATCCATGTCTGTATACATGCTCTGGTCCAATGAGAAACTACAAACACCATAGTTAACTAGCTGACCAAGGAAACAGGAAAACAACAGTGGACGAGTGGGTGAAATAAACAAAAAACAAAGAGTTTAATCAACAAAACTTACCATAACCGTAGCTGTAGTGCACAGACAGTGTTAATCCAACAATAATCCAACAAAAGTTACAATTCAAGAAGATGGGAAAAGGAAACAGGTGGAGGAAGAACAAGGAAACAGAAGAGAGCTGATAAAAAACCAAAGAGGGAGGTCACACTGAACCAACAGGAAAACCAGAGCCAGGTGTAACTCATTGGTTCAGGACAGGTAATCAAGCAGAGAGGGAGAAACCACAAAGATACAAAGTAAAACAACAGAAGAAACACAAAGAAAAAACAGATATAACAAATATAAACCATAGAATAAATCAGAGAGACAACCATTTAACAGGTGGAAAGAAATACTGAGTATTTTTTTAATTGAAGTTAATTGAAGTTTTTGGAGCCAGCATCTAGTGGCCGTCAGTGGTATTGCACGTTTTTGCACTTCTGCTTTGGCCTCATTTATGAGCCCCACTTGCAGTCGATGGGTACGACTTAACATTTTGCATAATTAATGATATGTCTGCTGTGAGTGGCTCCACCTCCTTGCTCCTCCCCCTCCACCAAATATGGTCACTTCTAGTTCCATAAAAATCCATACGGTGATGGCCAAATGCCAAACTCTCTTTATACAGTCTGTTATATTACATGTTTTTTTAATCTGACTCCATTCCAAAACCATTTATCCAAATGTTTAACTACGAGCCCTGAACTTTTATCCCCGCCCCTCCAGCAGCCGTCAGCATCATAACAGATGAAGACCTACAGTTTCTACGACATAACGGTTTACAGAGTGTCAAATTCACGGAGACACTTTAATTGCTCGTGTGTGGAGGAATTGACCTTGCTTATGTCAGCTTGTCGTCCGTTGACCTCAAGCTAATTACCAACTGACAGGTTGTGTAAACTCTCGATCGTACACGTGTTAGATTTGCCCGTCAGTCACACGTAAAATAACACAACACGTCACGGTGACTCCACACACAGGTTGGAAAAGTTTGAAGTTTACATTAAACTTTTGTGCTTTAAATAAAACTCTTTTTATTTCGGTTTTATTTGCTAAAACATGGGTGAATATTTTTTTTTCTTTTTGTGGACGTTGCTTCGAGACGTCCATAAGGTGGTGAATAAGCTGGGAAATGTACTCTGCCTCCAGAACCTCGGGGCTCGCCGTGGTTGTTTAGAATTGTTTGTTGACAGCCCTGTTTCCTATCCTCCGCACCTCCTGTTGTCCTGAGCACATATGGTTGGCTCGCCTCTCCTCTGACATGCCTGGCCTCGGCTGAGAGACCGAGGCTTACATGGCTCAGCGGAGGCCCCCTGACCCGTGCCGAGCTTCTGTCCATCTCCAGAAAAAAAAAGTGTCACCTGCAACTTTCTACAGAGATAATCTGGTTTCATCTCGAACTCCTCGGGGGGGATTCAACATGATTCAAGACGACCGAGGACGTCTTCACCTCTGACCTCGTTTCCACACACAAAATTATCCCTTTTCCACGTTCCTCCTTCCTGCAGGCGGCCAGACGTCTCTTCTGGTTTCCATTTGTTTTAAGCTATTAGTGTTCATGACCTGATAAGGGAGTGGCCGGTGGAGCACAAACATCCGTCTCCGAGTACATCCGTCATCGTCCATATGTGTTTGACCGCAGCAATAATATCCGCTCCTGGAAAAATCTGACTCTGGAGGTAAAAGCGCCGGGGTGTAAACGCTTCGTATTATCTGGTAAATACATTCCACCGAGATGAACAGCAAATTGCGCAGGCAGATGACCAGAAACTGGACACTTTGAAGACATTTATATGTTTTCTGGATTGTCTCCTCACATGTTATGGACGTCGTTTGCCGTCAACATCCGAGACTGGCGTAGCTTTTGTAATCCCACTGGCAAAAACAAGCCTCTCTCTTTATATGCAGATGATATACAATCTTTTTTATTTGACTGTCTCTTGACGTCTGGCAGGACATCAGTAGGAGTCTGTGTTGACAGTACAGTCGTCTGTCGAGTGGCTGCTTCTTAGACAACTCTGTGATAAACAAGCTGCACTGAAGCTGAAATTAGATATATAATTTTTTTTTTTTTTGAGCGATTCGTGCGAGTTCAAAGGGAGTCTAAAGTCTAAATACGCCTTTGGAGATCTCGGCCATTCGAGTTGAGGACGTGGCGAGGCGGGTCGATTATCACGCTGCAGCGCGAGCAGGGAAACGGTGATTATCTTAAGAAATTGTCAGTTGAAAGATAAGACGCTGCACAGACAAGTAGAGGTCTGTTCAACCGGAGTTTCCTGCAGCGCAATCCTATCATTTCTTCATTTGGACACCGGAAGGCGGCGATCATTTATCGTGGCTTGTGTGTCAGTCTTATAAATAATACAGCCACGACTGAAGCAGGAGGTGAACTCTCGCCGCCGTGCGTGCACCTAATTGAATCCTTGCTAACGGAGCAGCAGGACCCTCGGGGACCTCTGCACCTGGTATTCAAAACTGCATCGATGACACTTGCGTTGGGGGCCTAAACGAAGTGTCGTGGAGTAGATCACGCTCAACTTCTCGTGCACCTCGGTATTCCCCAGGTCTGTACGGGTCACCAGGAGGTCGGCGGGCAGCTGCTTTGTCAGCATCAATATATTTAGGTACTGCTCACGCACCGACTCCTAAGGACGTGTTATTGAATTTCCTGGGAAAGCTTGTTTCCGTGCTTAGTTGCCTGAGCAGAAAGCGTGGCATGTATGTAGGAAAACGGGGCTCGAAAATGACATAATGACTGCACATTATGGATGATGTAGTGAAATTTAATACCCAGTGTTCCTGCATTGGCACAGCGAAGCGTCGGTCACAGTTACCACAGTGATTCTCTGTTTTGTGTTTGCACTTGAGTTTATTTGCTCATTTTAGGGGGAGCTCTTGTCCTGGTAATTAAAAGTAAATACCTCATTTAGTGCAGGGGTGGATTTCCAGGGCCTGGTTTGTGCAAAGTTTCGCCGAGCAGTGGTAGTGCTGCTGTTCAACTCGCCCCAGATACGACAAAACTTTGACCTCCAAAGATTCACGGTGCATCGAGCTTTAAGCCTTGAGGGAGGAGGAGAGGCGCAGAGGAATTATGTCGAATGACGGCTCCATCCACCCTCATAAACAAAGAAATGTTGGTGTTGTGACCGACATTTCAGGAGTGAGGATTTCTCCGATTTTGTGCAACGCTGTGCAGACAAAAAGCATCAAACCTCAGCTTTTTACTGCCTGAGAATCTCTGTGCAAACAAAAAAACTAATTCCTGCAGCACTTTACTGTAACCCCAATATTTTTAGGGTTAAGAAATAATTTCCCTTGAGTTTTTTTTGTGACAGAAGACTGGTATGTTCAATATAAACCAAAAAAAGTGATAAAAAAAAGTTAAAATTTCACATCTTTGCAAAGAAGGAGAAGGTAAAAATTATTTTCCAGAACAGTTAAGTGGTTTTCTGGGTATTTCTCTCTATTTTTTTGCACTTTCCTTGAGTTTTCCAGCATTGGAAAATAACAAAATCCAGGTTTTCCAGGATGCATGGTAACCATGATTTTAAATTTACTATATTAGCATAACTGTGAGTCATAATGTAGCTATACACACATATAAAAGCATTAAAGTGTTCTAACATTTATGCTTTACAGCTTGCAGCTACATGATGGTATGTTATGAGCACAGACTGCACATAAAAGACGTGAAGCCAACGCAGAAAAAGTGCAAAAAGGTGCAATACCACTGGTGGCCACTAGATGCTGGCTCAATAAAAGTCCAGTTGACTTCAATTCAAAATAGTAATTTTCAATCCTAAAATGTGTTGTCAGGGTTTCCACACTTTTCAAGAAATAATTTTCCAGGATATATTGAGTGATGTGAGGCACGTGTGGCTGATGGAAATCATAGTATCGTCATAGTATAGTGTAGAGAGAAAACAAGTTTGATATTAAAATGCCATAATATGGACTGTACAGACTGTATATAAACAGTCGACTTAAACATAAACTGGGTCTCAAAAATTAGGCCAACGCACAAGTGCAAAAAAAGTGCAATACCACTGATGACCACTAGATGCTGGTTCTAAAAAATTGCAATTGACTTCAATTAAAAAATCCTCATTATCAATCTTTAAAAAATCCAAAAATACAAGATCAGTAATTTTTTCCCACAAGTCATTCTGATGTCATCAGATAAAGTCAACTCCTCTTCTCATTGATCTGGTCCATCTGAAAATCATTAATCATTAAGTAGATATCAGGATTCAAAAAGAGGGAGATTTAGGGGGCGGGGTTAGTTTGATTGACAGCTCTGGTCTCCAGTGATTTACAGGTGGTTTTGAGACCCATCACTGGTGAACTCCAGTCTCATGCACATTGGACAGTGTCCTTGTTTTCAAGGGTTAGCCCCGCCTCCTCACTCCTCCCATCATATCCAAATATGGTCACTTCTGGTTGCAATAAACCAACGTTCAAATTTCCTGTCACAATGGCTTCGACCATCTCTTACATGCAGCCCACAGTTATAAGCCATTTATTACCTGTTTATAAACAGCTTATAAACGCTGTTAAAGTCACAGCAGCACCTTTAAATACAAATAATACCAAATAAGCCGACGTTTTTCAAATATATCTTCCTTTACTTTATTCATGTTCTGTACAGATTTTTCACTTCCAAAGTCTCTATCGTACTATATGACAATAATAATAAGGGCTATCATTTTTACTACAAAAGGTTGCATAAATAATTTAAATGTGGAAATAAAAAATAAATATGCAGTTCATTCTTTATAACAGTCCTTCTTTGTGTCTGTAGGAAACAGCCCCGCCCCCTCCCCGCTCCTCCTCGTCGACGCGAGGATGAAGACCACACAGGTATGATATGTACAATCACGCATCGCAGCTCCTCTCGGCTAACCCCCACGTCCAGTCGCTATTTCAAAACACACAGTTGGAAAGAGAAGCAAACACTGGCGGTACAGTTTAGACAACCCGAATCAGCAACAAAAAAAAACAAACAATATGCAGGAAAAACTGTGAACGCTCAGTCCGATGTGCGGAGGAGGAGGCCGAGGAAGGAGGTTTCTGGGTACTCTTGCCTCTTCCTCTTCCTCGGCAGTCAATACAATGATAAAAAAAACTGAATTATTGTTTCCTTTATGTTATTTTTAATCCCTAACATGTTCCTGTTGGAGCTATTTACAGATGGTCGGAGTCGGAGGTGTCTCGGATCCAGCAGATGGATTCTGGCGGCGGTGGATGGTTTGTTTTTTTTATTTGGCCCGTTACAAAAAGCATTCCAGTGTGGGTGGGTGTGTGCTGGAGAGCGCTCTGCCCCTAGGTAACAACATTTTTCGATGCCTCCTACACGCCATGTGCACTTTCTGCTGTGCGATTCCAGCAAACAGGAACTCGGCCGAAGCGGAAATGACTTTTTATGACTCAAATCCTAAAACAGGAACGGGCTCATTTAGTCGTTTAGAGGAGGAATGCCCAGTGCCCCTGTGGTGTTACTGCTGACGGAACTACTTTCTTGTTTGTGTCTAGTTGTGGGAAAAGAAAAGGAAACGGGAGCGCTACACCGTCACTGACAGGTCGAGGTTGGAGGTTTGTGCCGATAAGTGAGGCCTTGAGTGGGCTGTCAAGAGCTGTGTGGACCGGGGCCTCTTGAGAACCTGTCAACATCCCACCGCCGGAGACCCCAGAGCTGCCGCCGTCTCCTCCGGCTGACAGGAGATGGATTACAACCACTCTGGAGCGAAGATACACCTCTTCGGCATTAAACATGGCGAGTTCTGCATCCGCTGGATGTTTGTACAGATGCGGTCGGAGGAAGCCTCGGAGGAGAACGTCTCATTATGCTTAAAGTGAAATCTGTTGTGAGGGGAAGATGGAGGGAGCCAAACCCAGGGAGGTTCTGGACTTGTTGGGATGGAGGTGGAGGTGGAGGTGGGGGGTGGGGATCAGATGGTTGCTGCATGTCCTCCGGCCGGGCGCTGTCGTTGGCGAGCCCTGGCACTGACTCACTGTTGTCATGCAAAGAAGCAAAGTTCACAAATATGCCGAGTGAAAAACAGACTGAGTGACGACTTCCAATCAGCCCAGAGATTAGCTTATGAATTCACTCTCTTTGAAGTCTTGTCTCTTGCACCCCCTTCCAATCCGAAGGAGATATGTTGTGTTGTTGTGTTGTCGTGTATGAGTTTTTGCTTTGGTCTCTGGCCTCGGACGCCGCGGAGGGAGCATCAGTACGAGTTGCCCGTCAGCGGCGTGTTGTTCTTGCTCCGGTCTTGACTCAAGCGGCCGTGCGACTTCCTGTTGCGTTGCGTCTTGGGCACCTCCTTGGCCTCCGACTGGTTGTGGTGGGGCCTGAAGCGCTTGCACTTGCAGGAGGTGACCACGCGGATTTTGTAAGTCCGAGTGTTGCCGTTGGGACACTGCAGC
>OOFC01014201.1:0-25343 GCA_900323345.1 Pseudochromis fuscus
CATGCTTATGTTTTCTCCTCTCAAGGTGTGCATGTTGCCCCACTCCATCCTGTCAGATGTGGTTGGTTACACACTGTGGCTGCTCGAATGCTCACATGCGTCCGGCTGCTGCCACGCCACCATGTTCTTCTCCATCTCTTTTTCTTTCCGTGCCGTCCTGGAGCTTTTCGACAAGCAGGATGGGCTCCGACGCCTCGTCAATCTGGTAAGACAAACCAGCAGTCCTCACTGTTAACATGTAAACTTAACCATCCATATCACTCATACAAAATATGTTTCTCAAAAACAGAACAGTCAGCAGAGTATCATATAATAACTAAGCAGACGCTGGTTGTGTAACTAATGTATGATTTGAACTGACTGCTTTCAGATTAGCACATTGGAGATCCTGAACCCTGACGACCAGGGAGCGCTGCTGAGTGATGATGAGATTTTCTCCAGCCGGCAGACGGCCAAGCACACCTGCATGGCTCTGCGCAGGTACTTCGAGGCCCATCTGGCAATCAAGGTGGAGCAGGTGAAGCAATCCCTGCAGCGCACAGAGGGGGGCGCCCCGATTCACTCTCAACCGTACTACAAGGTACACAGAGGACAAAGGATAAGTGAGATGAACATTAGTGTACAAGTGATTTCTGAATGTATTCTGCAGATATTTTACAGTATTTGTTCCATTTGTGCTTTAATTGTTGTAAGCAAATTACTTGGTTGTGCTCATTTAGTGATCTTATGTGTTGTTGTCTTTTTCCGCAGGCTGTCAGCTACAGCCGTGAGCAGGTGGTGGAAATGATGGAGTTTCTGATAGAGTACGGCCCTCTCCGGTTATACTGGGAACCAGCAGAGGTCTTTCACAAGTTGTCTTGTGTCCAGCTCCTCCTGCAGCTCATTTCCATCGCTTGTGACTGGAGGACCTACTACGGCAGGTATTCACAACACTGCTACTCCCTTAATTATTTTCACATTTATGTTTTAACAGTTTCCAGCTACAGATATAAACAATGTAGTAGTATTGAGATAAAGTCCTTATTAATTTTCCTCCCCTGTAGGAGTGATACGGTACGTTATGCCCTTGACATCCTGAGTATCCTCACAGTTGTTCCAAAGACCCAGCTGCTGTTGTCTGAGGCTGTTGCTGTGCTTGATGAGGGAGGATCCACTGTTTCCACTGTTGGTGCGTGTTATCAAAAAGTGACACTGTTTAATATCCATCACACCCACCAACCCAAAGTGTTATTAAACATTCATGCCACCAATACTAACTAAACATGTATATTCTTGCAGCTTTTATTGTAGTGTATTGGTGTGTGCATTGTGCGGTGAGCGTTAGTTTGTTTAAAAGAAGTACAATAAAATGAAAGTACACCATCCACACAATGTAATAATATGCAGCACCTTTGTATTTTCATTTCTGTCTATTTAAAGAAACTTGTGTCCAGCTCTGCTGAGAGGTGACGCAACGCAGAGTATTATTTTTCTGCAAGGTTTTTCATTTAATTGTTTTGTTTCTCTCTCTAAGGGATGAGCATAGTGCTGGCTGTGGCAGAGGGAGAGGTATTTGTGAATGATGCCGAGATTCAGAAGTCGGCTCTGCAGGTCGTCATCAACTGCGTCTGTGCGCCGGACAAACGCATGTCCAGCATCGGCAAGTTCATTGCAGGCACGCCCCGTCGTCGCCTGCCACAGCAAAGCAAGGCCAGCGAGAGTGTGCTGACTAAGATGTGGAACGTGGTGCAGTCCAACAATGGCATCAAGGTAGAGTTGACAAAGAGTGCTCATCATTGTACATGGATAGGGCTGTTCTTTCTCACACCTTTTACATCACTGGAAAAAGTAGTACCACTCTCTAATTAAGCAATATGAAAATTTGTTCTGCCGCAGGGTGAGACAGTCCTAAGTATAGTGAAAAGACTTGTAGGATGGTAGCTTATTGCTATTTTAAAAGTTGGCCCTGTGATATCTATGGTCAACAAGAGCTCAAAAGAAGCACTTAAGCACCTAGCTTAGCATTCACAGAATCAGTTCACCTCTTATATTGCTGCTACTTAGAGACAACTGGTTCAGTTCATTCATTTGGGAGTTTTTCTACTTAACAATTGGTTTTCAGACCTGCTGTCAGGTCTGTCAGCTGCTGTTTTTAAACTTCCAGTCTGTATCTGTCCTCTAGGTGCTGCTGTCCCTGCTGACGGTGAAGATGCCCATTACAGATGCAGATCAGATCCGCGCACTAGCCTGCAAAGCTCTGGTGGGTCTGTCTCGTTCCAGCACTGTCCGACAGATCATCAGCAAGTTGCCTTTGTTCAGCAGCGGACACATCCAGCAGCTCATGAAGGAGCCCGTGCTCCAGGACAAACGCAGCGAACACGTCAAGTTCTGTAAGTTCGCGGCAGAGCTGATAGAGCGGATCTCTGGGAAGCCGTTGCTGATCGGTACGGACGTGTCTCTGGCATGGCTGCAGAGGGCCAGTGTGGTCGCTCAATCCAGGATCACCTTCCCTGAGAAAGAGCTGCTGCTGCTTATTAGGAACCACCTGGTGGCCAAAGGCCTTCATGACACTGCCAGCACACTCACCAAGGAGGCCGATCTCCCAATGGCATGTCTGTCACATTGTCATTCTTCACATTCAACTTCAGCGTTTCCTCCCGTCGCTCCTCCCCCACCCGCCTCTCCTGTTGCCACTCTGCCTCGAACCCCTCGGCTAGCCAACGGTGTGGGGTCAAGACTGGGGAACCATCCTCCCCATTCATCCACACCCGGATGCACCCATCTGCAAACACGTCCCTCTACATCACAACCCGCTGGGTCCTCCTCCACAGCTTTCCCGTCAACGTCTGTCCCTCACTGTAACAACGGCTCTCCACTGATCGGGCGAATCATTTTCTCTCGTGAAAGACAAACGCCGTGTGGTACGGTGAGCTGCAAAAAACCTCGGGTGCTGCGGCAGAAGTCCGACCATGGGGCCTTCAGCCAGAGTCCAGCCATGAAGAAACAGTTGGACAGACACATGCCCTCCCCCCCTGCATTAGACAGCATTATCACAGAGTACCTGAGGGAACAGCACGCACGCTGTAAAAACCCTGTCGCAACCTGCCCTCCTTTCTCTCTCTTCACCCCCCATCAGTGTCCTGAGCCCAAACAGAGACGCCAAGCACCCATCAACTTCACATCCCGACACACACGGAGGGTGATATATCCAAAATATGGTGGCGTCGATGGAGGATGCTTTGACAGACATCTCATCTTCAGCAGGTAGGACTTGTTAGATTAATGTTTACTTGCTGATCGGCCTCCACAAGTGTTTCTTATTATTATTTATTCTGTTTTGGTCCAGGTTCCGTCCCATCTCTGTTTTCAGAGAGGCAGACGAGGATGAAAGCGGATTCATGTGTTGTGCCTTCTCAGCTCGTGAGCGGTTCCTGATGCTTGGAACATGCACAGGGCAGCTCAAGCTCTACAATGTGTTTACAGGCCAGGAGGAAGCCAGCTACAGCTGTCACAGTTCAGCCATCACTCACCTGGAGCCCTCACGGGTCAGTAGAGAAAGCCACTAATGCATCAATCTTGGTAAATTATTCTTTGCTTGTTGGGTGTTAGACAGTCACTGTGCAGAATGAGTTTGACACTAGAAGGTTGTTTTCGCATCTGCTGAGCGAGGAAAGTTTCTCTGGGCTCACTGTAAATCTGAGTTTAACAGTTAGTAAAAAACATTCTGCTACATCACAGCTACTTTAGTCCTTTTAGTGTTTATCTTACATGAAGGGATGAAGAACCCTCAGACCTTCAACACGCACACACACTACGATTATATTTCAGAAAATATTCATGATTGCAAATTTTTTTTTAATGAGGGAGAAGGATTTTAAAAACATATCAGATTCCAAGAAGAATATTTTTTATGAGTCTAAAATGTGATCCTTAACTATCATATTTTGTATTTTTAGGATGGCTCTCTGCTCTTAACATCAGCCTCTTGGACTTACCCCCTGTCTGCACTGTGGGGCATGAAATCTGTGTTCATCATGAAGTAAGTGATGTTTTCACAAAACTCACAATTTGACCAGCTGATTCCTGATGGAGAATATACTTCATGAATTAAAAATCCCAAGAATTCAAGTATTTGGTGTATGAAATGGCCCGAAACTACTTCCAAATGATGTTCAGTCAACACAGTATAATTAGGCACGTTGCCTGTCTGATTGTGCTCCATGTGTGTGATCTTCTCTGCCCAATGGTACAGCAGCTTTATTCTGTCAAAAGAAGTAGCTCCCGAAAGGAGATGACATGTTTAATTATGCACGTTAACAGCCTCAAGGCTGCAGTATTCAGTCTTCAGTCTAAGGAACACAAGCACTTGTCTTTATTCATCCGCAGTTTAACCGAGGCTTAGACTGTGTCAAATATTCACACTGGCTCAGTGTTTTTTCTGAAATGTTGAAATCTTTCTCTTGTTGTCTCCAGGCATTCCTTTCTGGGCGATCATTATGTGGAGTTCAGTAAGCTTTCACAAGATCGTGTCATTGGGACTAAAGACCATGTAGCACGGGTACAGATTATCAATGTTTTTTCAACATTTTAAAATATTAAATGCAGAAAAATGTTCAGTGAAATGGTAAATGCTCACACTCACGGCGTGTGTCCTCATCAGATTTATGACATCCAGACGGGGCAGGTGACTCTGACTCTGAACAACCCAGACCTGGCTAACAACTACAAGAGGAACTGCGCCACCTTCAACCCAACAGATGACCTGGTGCTGAACGACGGCGTGCTGTGGGATGTGCGCACGGCTCAGGCCATCCACAAGTTTGACAAGTTCAATATGAACATCAGCGGCGTGTTTCATCCCAATGGCCTGGAGGTCATCATAAACACAGAAATCGTATCCTTCATGCTTTAATCTTTGGTTTGATAACAGTGGAGCTTGGATGTTTTTGTCAATGATCAAACACAGATTGACTGGGTAGTAGTATAGGTCAAACCTGGAGCTTACACTTTCACAAGTTGCAAGTTTTTCCAGGCATGAGGCAGTGCAGTGAGCTTGTTTTAAAAATGTGTATATTTAAAAAATCTAAATGTTGATGTTTTGCCATATATTTTATTTTGATACACTGAAGACATTTAGGAGGCCTTCATTCAGTTTTTTAAGTTGACTTCTAAACTTTACAGATGAAAGTGAATTCTTTGTTGAAGCTCAGAGAAAGCCAGTTTAATACTGAACTTGCACATTTCATAAACCTGCGGCAGATTTGTTTAATGCAAATATATATATTTTTAAAATGTCACGCTCCTTAACTGTGAGTTTCAGTGGGACCTTCGCACCTTCCACCTCCTCCACACAGTTCCTGCTCTGGACCAGTGCAGAATAGTTTTCAACAACAACGGCACTGTCATCTATGGAGGTAAACGCAGAAGCCACTGCATGATGGGAAATGTGGTGCGTTTGGCACCAGGCCTACAACTCAGTTCACTGTTAATGGAAGTGTGTGAAAGGTGTGTTTGAATGGAAGGCTGCTAATTATGAAGCAAGGTGAGCATGTGTGTGTGTGTGCATGCACTTGATACAACAGAGTCACTCAGAGCCATATGGGCAGAAAGCTTGATGTTGTATTGGCAACAGGAAGAGCCAGCTGGTTCACGCCACCTCGCAGGAAGAGCCATGGGCGTGCCGTAATGGCTCTGCCCGTACAGTGAAGTACACCTCGCTGTGCACAGTTTTAATTTCTCTCTCCGTCTCTCTGCTTCTCTTTGTTTTTACAGCAATGTTGCAAGCTGATGACGAAGACGACATGATGGAGATGCAGATGAAAAGTCCATTTGGTTCATCGTTCAGGACCTTCAATGCAACAGACTATAAGCCAATCGGTAAGAGTTCAACTCACTTTAAATTGAATTGAAGTTTTTTAGGATGTAAGTAAATAGTTTATATTCTGCATTGGGGATGTGGACAATTATCTTTCATTACTTTAATGTTTTGTCCTATGTAGTTAAGTATTTTTACAAATTTATTACCGGCATGTCCTTTCCTTTCTTCTCAGCCACTATTGATGTCAAGAGGAACATATTCGATCTCTGCACGGACACAAAAGACTGCTACCTAGCTGTGATTGAGGTAAATTCTTGTTGTTTATCCCATGACTTTACCTAAGATGATAATAATTTACAAAACATGAAAGTGCACTGCTCTGTCCTACAGAACCAAGACTCGGCCAACACTGACACAGTGTGCCGACTGTATGAAGTTGGCCGGCAGAGACTCGCAGAAGAAGAGGAGGAGGACGAGGAGGATCAGGTTCTGACTCTTTGATTTAGATAAAGCAGTCACCTCTTTGGCTCCTTCAGGCAGAACAAAAAAAATTAATTATAATTGACCTTTCTTTGTCATCTGCGTTCCAGGAGGATGACGATCAGGAGGAAGATGACGATGACGACGAGGACTCAGATGATGATGTTGATACAGATCCTCTTATCGCCGAGCTGGAGAATGAGAACGGCGGCGAGGATGAAGATGACGAAGAGGATGATGGGAACGATGAATTCTCGCCCTCTGACGAGGAGGTGGCACGTCTTCTCGAAGAGGATGTTGACGTTGGGGATGACGATGACGACGACGACGATGATGATGATGACAATGATGAAGATGACTCTGACAATGATGATGTTGATCTGGATGGTGACAATGGTGAGTAGTGCTGTGAATGTAGGGTCCATACAGGTTCTTACAAATGTTGTCGATTATATACATCAGTTATTTGTTATCCTCTGTATTGATTTTGTTTTAATTGATAATTTTCTTTGTCTGGCTGTCACCGAGAGGCGGGATGTGCAGTATCATTTAAGCTACATGGAATCACAAATTTATGATAGGAGCATGTTCGCCTGGATCTACATTTAAAATGATCCACCAAGCCTCATGTTTGGTCCAGTTTCTGTGTGTTTGGGCTCGTCTGGTCGCTGTGAGGGAATGTTTTCCTTCCCAGTGGGGTTTGAAAACTGCTGTCTTAGTTTTTCCCAAACACTGACAGAAGAAGCAAAATTTGTGTGGAAAAAAAACCCCAAAACGTGGCTGTGGAGCTGCTTCACATTGTGCCAAAGCTGTCTTTGTTTTTGCCGTTTTGGCACTTTCACTCCTTTACCCACTGACCTATTCAGCACAAAATCTCTCGTGTTCCCACATTTCTAAATCTGTGTTTTTCTATCGCACCAACAGACAGCTCCGACAACTCTGACCTTGAGGATGACATCATCTTATCTCTGAATGAGTGAGGAGCCGTCAACATCTAAACATCAAGGAACCAAACGACACTTGTGCCTCCATAGATATTTGAGCTGGCGCAGAAAGAGGATAATATCAGCAGATAATGTGGGAGATAACTTGGAGCACTGCCAGTTTGAAACAGTAGGTGTCTGCACACTTAGAGTGACAAGACAAAGGAAGAACAAGCTCACAGATTGAGGGGGGTGGGGGGGTAAATAAAGCAATGCACACAAATCGACTTAGTGTTGGGCAGGAGTGGTTGTATGTGATATAGTTTTCTAAAAACAAAAGTGATGAGTGGAATGGCCGGTGTGTAGATGTGCTGAGAGAAAAGTTTTTATATTTTATCACATTAATAGCTCTTTAAATGAGCCTCTTCATTTGATATTGATTCACTCACTTTGTAAGCCTCTGTTTGGTCACAGATTAGTCTTTGTAGGAGAAACGGCTTTGGCTGAGGATACAATGCTCCTTTGAGTTTGTACTTTGCCAGACTTTGCTCAGAATAATCACCAAAAAAGTACTGAAGTATTGAAATAGGCAGCTAATGTAATGCACAAACATGTTGCCAACGGTTCATCAAGCATTTTCACCCACCGTTCAGGTTCTTCTTTCACCATAGATTGAGGACCAAAATGACAGACACACACAGCAGTGCCATTTGTGAATGTCGCCTCCTGATTTCATTATGTAAATAGAGAAATTAAATCAGCTTGGTGCTCTAACTAGTGCGGACACTGTAACAAACCCATTGACACACCTGCTCACTGTCAGCACGACATCAAGAGGCTTCTACGCCTCTCCACCACTGTCGTGTTTTACAGGTCCACACAAGGATCCGGGCTCAGTGGATGCTGCTCGGCTTAGCTGTGTTAACAACAGCACAGATCCAATCACACAATGGAAACTTAAGGTATATTTGGAAAACTGCGGATTCACAACAGTAATTTTGGTTCAATAGAGGAGGAATTTAGAAACAGTAAAATGACTTATTACAGGTTATTGGAACGTTAAACAGAAAATTCAGCCAAGTATTTGAAATGTGTCCTTTGATGGATGGGAAGTGTCAGACTGTCACATGGTGAAAACAGATGCCTAGCACATGCACACTTTGAGCGCAGTGCAAACATTTCATGATTTTCTCATGTTTTCGCCTTGTATCTATTCATTTTAGTAGTGCTCTTTTCCATAAGGAGACTTTAACGTTGAGTTTCTTGAGACATTTTATGTACAGCTTGTATGTATCTAAAGTATTTTTACTATAAATAAAGCAGCAAAATGAGTTTTGTGTGCTTTTTTTTTGTGTGTGAGTGATGTCTTAAACATCTGACTCTTCAAAGGAAAACAGCAGGAGCGAATTGAAAAAGGGAAACAAGTATCAAGGTGGAACTAAGACACAAAGCTGATCATTGTGTCGGGTCACCTGCAAATAAAGGAGCCGCTGAGGGGAACCTTTGAGTAAAACTTTTGAACCGTGAAGAATTTGCTTTGGTTTGATACAACGCAGGTGATCTGTGCAGATGGTCTCACATCAAAGGAGGTACCATGAGGTTCTGTGCTGTACAATCTATATAAACAATATCAGTATTCCAACATCGAAGTACGAGCCATGTTTAGATCGCTTTAATATTCCTCAGATTTCTCTGCAGAACATCAGCTGAAAGTGAAACTGTTGAGTCTCAGAATAGAATTACTTTAACTTCAACCTTTTGAACTTCTTGTGGAGCTTCTAAAAAAAACATTTATAAGAATATTTACAGACAAGATGTTCACAATTAAGATATACTACTACTGTTATTGATAAATCTCTCTTTGTAAAGCTGCCTTAATATATCACAGTTCTTTTCAAATTTAAAAGAACAGTTAATCAGAGGAGATCACAGTGCTGGATAGCTGCTGATACCCCATGAGTAAATACTGAGCTGCCGCCCAGTACTTGGCACCATGTAAATAGAATGAAATAAAAAGCACTCTAACATCCCACAGGATTAACTTCAACTTTTACATTTTTAGATAGTCTATGTATTAATGTGTGGTGACTGACTGTGTTTGCTGAGTGCTTAGGTCTCCTTTGCACCTAATGGTTTAACCTCAGGGAGATGATGTCAAAAAAGATTAGAAAAGCTGTTAATTCTCAACAAATGAAGCATCAACACATGATCAGGTTGATAGACACAGAGCCCATAAGAACAATTTCAGGGATATTTGCCCATTTATGAAAATTTGTGAGTGTTTTTATGTAGCAGTCCTAATGCCACTACTGGGCTGTCGTGATGAGTGACATCACATGGGCTCAAGGCTGAACCTCCACTGGTGTTGCTCTTCAGTACAAAGGAGGTAAAGCACATAAGATGACAGAAAGTGACTCAGAAAGCTCTCAATATGGATTTGTTGCAGATTCTGTTATGGTGATGACATGTAATCTCAATACTTCCTCAGTCTCCATGTGTAGCATCCATGTGCTGAGCCCATGTGATGTCAGCATTTCAACCAAGACCCATTTCCACCCCCAAATTTTTTGATTGGTTGAAATATTTGAAAATGCCAGGTCCCATGAAATTGTCCATGATGTAGGAGTTCTGCTTTAGGACCATCTTAGTGAGACAGATATCTTAGTTGTATCAGCTCTTTGTTTTTTAAACTTTCCCATGATTTTTTAGTTAAAATCATAATTTATCTTCCAAACTGTATTTATTATTTGTTAGTTTTGTTAAATCGTGGTGTTTTTCCAGTGAGATTAGTATCAGTGCTACTGTCATTTGGTACTGTCAATGATTCTGTAATAAACTGAACTACAGGATGATGTGTAAGAAAAAAATCTACATGTACAGTAAACAGCCGAGTTCAAATATACTGAATGCACTGGTCTTATCATTTAAACTGTACGTCAGCTTCCTGTAGATAAGCACATCTTTGTGACTATAACACCACTTGTTCTTTCTTCATAAAGCGACACTCCTCAGTACTCTTGTTTCCTGCAAGCAGGAAAATGCCACTAAATTTTCCTGCGGCCTCCCCCACAGTTAATAATAGAGCACATTAAAACAGTCACTAGAAACACATTAAGACGGATCAAATACGTCTCCTAAACAGTGTGTGAGCATCCGCGGAGGCACGTGTGTGTCCATGTGTGCAAAGACAAATCATTTGTACAGGGGAGTGCATGAAATGTATGGTCCTGAAGAGTGTAAAGAAATAAGAACGTGTGTGTTTGTGTGAAAGCAGATGATGGATGAGGTGGTAGGACATGCTTCTTATTACCTCCTCTGCTGCCTCTTATTGTCTGCCGGCTTTGGGAGCATTGAAACGGATAGTAGCTCTCACCCTATCAGGCAGTCCCTGTTCACAGAGAACCAGTGTCTCATCCTCACACTGCTGCTGCTGCTGCATCAGAGCAGGAGCTAAATGTAGCCACAGCACTTGAAAAGCTGAACTATTGTCAGGAAAAAGGCCATTGAAAGTGTCCTTTATGTGCCACATTTGAATGCATAGGTTTCACTGCACTGTTTGTGTGATGAAAGCTTGTAGTTTGTTGTTTGAGTCTTCCTTAAATGTTTATTAGCAGGGATGCATATTTAGCTTATGAAACGCCCCACACTCCCCCAGCTTTATGTATGTGATTGGAACACCGCCCACAGTGTTCCACTTGAAGTAATAGACAGATGGGAGTCAGTCACAGTGTCGCTATGATGGAGAGAAATTACCCTGCTGAATATTGCCCTCCCTCCCACACTACATCAAACTCACTGGACGCTCAATATTTACCAAATCACTCTATTTTTCTCATCATGACGGCCTTGTCTATAGGACAAGACGGCTTAATGCACTGAAATAGCCAGACATGTTGTGTGACAGATTTTTGGGCTGTGTGTACAGCAACTCTTAAAAGCGTGACATCCTCCCACACACGTTAAAACGTTAAGATCAAGGTCTGGCAAAAGGAATATTTTCAAGGCATTAGCATTAGTGTAAGTGTGTGCTTATTGAATAGATTGTGGTTTAAACTCTTCTTCCCTTCATCCATTTTGACATAAGCAGCAGGTTGAAGTTTCACAGGAAACTGATGTTCACGGTGTTACTCATTACCCCACGGACTATTTGAACAGTACTGACTCACTTTGTGACACACTGTTATCAGTCACTGCTAAATTAATTGCATCACAAATACGTCACTGAAATCCAAATCAATCCGATTACAGTCAGACCGTTTCCTCTGAAAGTTGGCTGCAGCTTGGAACAGTCTTGTTTCTCAGTTGTAGTTTTAACATGAAAGTAATTTATCTTCTAACATTTTGTACAATTTAAAACATAGAGGATCAGGGTGTCCTGGAAAACCTGGATTTTTTAGACCTATTTTACAGTCCTAGAAAACTTTTGGAAATGGATAGAAACTAGTAAAATGTCCTGAAAACCATGAGTTGTCCTGGAAAATTATTTTGACTTGTTGTCTTTTGGTCGGTTCAAACTGAAATCTCACAACAGACTATACTAAAACCTTTTTGGTGAACTTACAATCACAATTTACCAGAAGAAAAAGCCTAGAAATTCTCTAAAATTCAAACACCAAGTTTGTGAGGACTAAACTCGAAACTATTGAGGATTTAAATCTTATTGATTTACCAGTCTTATATTGCAGAAAATGTCCTCAAAATGTCCTGGAAGGTTAGTGGGAACCCTGAGCTGTGTTTGATTTTAAGACCTGTTGGTATTCAAATTTTTTTAAGTCACAATTAATAAGTGATTAAATAAAAAGTGCATGATACTATGTTGTTCATTTATCTACAACTGGAAGCTGTTATGTGCTTTATGCTTTTGTTTGTGTGTTTTTTGAGAGGTGATATATACAGTAGAGTATTACCCAAGATCAGAAAAACAAAAAAACAGATAATGATTTTAACACTTCTTAATAGATTAGATAGAAAATCCACATACACACACACTCAGGATGAAAGTGTCTCATTTTGATGGAGATCAAACAGGGAGTATGCCTTGGTGGACGTTTGTGCTCTCTGAGTGCTTTCTAGTTACGAATAAATCATTGGTGAATAAATAATTCCAGATTCCATCACTTATTTAATGTGAATGTCTTCTATAGGCTAAGTGCTGTGATGTAGGTCTACTGGGAAATCCAGGTTTTCAGATCCATCAATCTACTTCAAATGAGGAAGTTATGATTTTTAGTTGCATCCCATCTTTGTGGGAGCATGACTGCACTATGACAAAGCACCGCTGCTATAGTGGCTGTGTTTCTGTGAAATGACTCAACCAGGAGGTGCTTCCCCCACATGGTCTGGCCTGATGTGTAAAACCGGGAACTACTTTATGGCCAACAGATCCCCACCACCACCACCCCCCTCACCCAAAGTAACACATTCAATAAAAAAAGGCAGACCGCGAGCATCCCAGCGGGAGGGGAAAATGCAGTTTGTGTTTTTGATGGATGAAAGTGCCACGCAGAGAGAGAGAGAGAGAGAGAGAGAGAGAGAGAGAGAGAGAGAGAGAGGGCGCATATATTTGCAAACGCTTGACACATCAGTGTTGACAAAACAAGTCATGTGACGATCACGAAGATGGCGCAGCTTATGGTATATTGCAGTTTTCTCAGCATTTCCTTGCACCGACTCGACAGCTCGGAGAGGTGAACTGTATCGCAAACCTGTGTTACCTCCTAATTACCGAGCGATTCAGCCCGTTCACGCGTGGCTGTGGATCAGATGGACTTGAAGGCGATTGGCTGGGGGTAAAATAATAAAAAAATAAATAAACAAGGAAACGAGAAGGAAACACAAAGAAAATAAATAAATAAGCTTCGAGGGAAAAAAAGACAAAGAAAGACATCTCTCCGGTACTTGAAATGCGGCTGCAGTAACACCTTTTGTGGAGACCAAAAAACCGCTCGCCGTGTGCGTACGACCGTGCGTGGCTGCGTGTGTGTGTGCGTTACATTAGGTGGACACGGAGACTGCATCAGACTGGAGGCGCACGCCGGGACATAATAGAGCAGAGATATTGAGGCTTTGATGGTCCTCTCCTTCCCCCTCCTGCACACACAAACGCTACAGGATACTGTTTCCAGACATGTAGTCCCATGTATGAGGAGAATCTGTAGCCTTCAGCTCGTATTTTTTTTACCATCATCTCACGATATCGACATAATGTGGCTTGCTCTACTGGAGGGAAAATAACCAAATATGTGGATACCTACAGAAGAGGAGAAAATCGGAGTTGGTGAGTCATTTGCACCTTTTTCATATTATCAATTACCGACGTTTGGTTTGTAGCTTTCTTTAACAAAAAAACAACAATCATACAACGTTGTGATGGCAGCTTCTTTTTTGCACGAGAAACACCCAATTTTGTTCATCGACATCCCGCATTGGCTATGCAGCCCCATCTTTTTTCGTTATTAAGCCCATTACACCCAATGAAAAACACATACACTTATAATGGCTGATATACACGGCCAGTGACTGCATAGAAAAGGGAAATTGCGTGGGATGATTACAGCCCACAACCCACCACCTTTAAGATGCCATCGCAGTCAATGCAACAACCGCAGGCGGGGCGTTTAGTCACCCTCCTACTCTTAGTTTTGTGGTTTTGTAAAAAATAAAATAAAATTAAAAATGCGTCAGTGTAGCATTTTAGCCTTTTCTTCTCATGAGCGTATCTGGAGGGAGGGAGGAGGGAAAGAGAGAGGTGGGGGGATATGCGATTCATGGTGAAACCACGAGGGGGCATCGTGACTGCGTCCCTCCAACAGGTGTAGGCTGGAGTGAAGCTGGAGTCTACCTGTGGATAAAAACACTGCCCTGCTGCAGCTGCAGCTGCAACAACACTGCACTGTAGCACAGTGCGCGCCTCCTCCCTGCATGTGTGCACTTTGACCCCTAAACAGGAAGGAGGGGGGGGGGTTCCGGTGGCAGGCCAGCATTTCTTTCCTCAGATTAGCATTTAATAAAAACAAAATCTTAAAGCCAGCTTTATACGGTCTACTGACGACAGAAGGCGAAAATACCACCATAAGATCCCGTGATAAAATGATTGCTGAGTCCCACGGTCACGGCAAAAGTGTCTATAGCGTATGATTACACTATAGAGGGTTTTCATTAGGGGAATGAGTCATGTCCAGATGCTCTACAGCTTGTTATACTTGCAGGGATACTCATGCTGGCTTGCACATGATACCCCCACCCCCAAACACGCACGCACACGCCCACACATATACACTTTGTTTGGAGGCATTACATTCGTCATGACCGTTTCATAAAGACTGCAGGCAGGCTGAGAATCCCGATGGCGTAATATTGCCACTTGTAATGTCTGTGTAGTGATCTCAGCTGCGTCTAATCATTTGTATGTGCACCCACCCGTCATATAGATCACTGCAGTTCTTTTTTAGCGCAGATGTGTGCGTGTGTGTGTGTGGAGGTCTTTATTGTAGAGGAAGGTAGTTGTGTGGAGAAGAAGCAACAGTTCGGCGCAGCCTCCGCAGCAGTCTGCGCGGAGTGACCTGGCGCTGTCCACGGTGCTGAAATGCGGGGAAGCAGAGAGTCTGTTGTGTACCTACACAGTACATACTGTACCGAAGGCAGCTCACATCACTCCGGTGAATTCCCCCTCTTCACCTCAGATAACACACGCTAGGTTCAATATTTCTCCAACATCACTGTGGATGTTGAGGCCCACGCTGCTGGACTGTTACAGCCACACAGCCTCTTATCAGTTCTTCTCCTGCTTCATCTGTGGTGTTCAGTGGCATCATTTTCTGTGTGCATATCCTCTTCTATTCTATATTTCTGTATTTCCTGTATAACAGAGCCATGGTCAGTCATCCGCATGCCAGGCCTTTATTTATTTATTTATTTACTCCTGTGTTATCGCCATAGGCTCCATCTAAAAGGAACCAGTTAAAGACCTCCCCATGAAACGTTAATGGCTTTCTTAGAATCACTATCTGTTTGTTAATTTATTTTTTATTCTTGATCGTGTTTATGCAGAAAATATTAGTGTCAAAATCACTTGTAGGACTGCAGCAAATTTAAATTTACTGTATTGCTGTCTGGCTCCAGCAGTGATTATTTTCATCAGCGTCATTTCCACCAGACATACTGGATTTTGTCCCTGTCACTTTTTCAAAACCATAACTTATTAAAAATGTTCTGAAAAATAGTTTTCACTGAAATACATTAGCTGACAAATAAAATGCTTGAGAAAGGTTTATTTTCACAATAAGAAAACAAAAATACAATGTAAATATAATAGCTATAAATGTCCTTTTAAGATAAGTATCCTAAAGGGAAAAAAACATCCCCCCAGATTAATTAATGTTACTAAAGGTAAGCTTGACACAATCTTTGGCTCAGTTATTGTTGTGAACATTACTGCTTCCTTTGGTTGTAACTCTCAGACAGTTTAAAAATAATGTTTATTCATCTGAGCCCTCATATTCCCACCACACAGTGATATACCTTTGATCTACAATTAATGTAACAATCACTTAAGTTGCTTCTCAGTTAATAATTAGTCTATAACGTGTCAAAAAACCTAAAAGTAACAACATCTTATACAGTAAAAGTTAAATATAAGCAAATTGTGATGCTGTAAACATTTACAGATCATTAAATTAAAACATCCAAATTACTAATCAATCCTCAGTGAAGTCCTCTTGAAAGGATTTGGTTCCACAAGTTGAATTATTTTTTTTTGATTGTGTTATTTATTAAATTAGTCACTGGCGGGTTCTCTCATACAAGCAGTAATATTTCTTTACACTTTCATTGGAAAGAGCTCTGACTGTAAGTCAGTACCTGCCCACATGAGAGAGAGAGTGAAATGAGTCAGATGGCTTCATCTGTGGCCACATGGACGTGGCTCAGACACAAACTGCAGCAGCAGCAGTAGCTGCACATGAAATAATCAAGCTGACTGGGCCACCATTATCTGAAACAGACAACTCTAGGATCAAATGTGTTCATGGCAGAACAAAAGATAGAGCTAATGTTCATGTGGGATCGGGATTAGAGAGATTAGCCCAAAGTGGCATTTCTCCACAGTTTTAGCCACGATTGTAACCTCTCCTCTCAGCTGAAGTGGAAAGTTCACCGAGCCTCATGTGTGACATTCGTGTCCACGATCATCGTCCCGCAGCTACTCACACCCCTGCAGTTGGGTGGCATGAGTAGATTTCTGGGACACTGATTTGGAATCAGATACAGTAAAATGCTCCTCGGCCTCTGTGGCAAAAATCCCTTGGTTAGCGAGACTTCGATGCAGTAATGTGTCTCAGCAAGTGAGTGTGCATTCAAGTCGTGCTCAACTACATGACTCAGTGGGCGAAGCCAAAAGACCATTGTGTAATTTTTAACTTAGCTAGATTTGTGACAGGACTACTGAAGCCAGGAAAGCTCTTTATACTCTCATTGCATTACAGGTTTAAGGCTGCACTCACTAACTAAGGCTGGAACTAAAAGGAAACCTGAGGATGTAAGTTAATCTCAGTGCTGCAGTTTAGATGAGCACAATGTTCTCTTTGGTAAAATGTTTCTCAGTACAGTGGTGCCATTAGCACTCAGTTGTGAAAATACAGCAGACAATTTATAAGTGATAATAGTGTTTACTGTTTTACTGGCAGGTTTTTGATGACATCTCCCCCTTCTCTGCAGAATATGTCTCCCCTGTGGGCCGTTGTTCTGTTAGGTGCTGTATGTGTCTATCACTAATTCTGAAGCAAGGTCATCAGGCCATGCATGCTCTGTTTTAAGCCTTCCTATATTACATGTAGCAGTGAAAACATTTTTCAGGAGATGACAGCATGGAATAGACACAATGTCTTACTGGAAGGCAATACAAGCTTCTCCTTTCTCTGTAGGATTTATTAAATATATAACATGGATTCAACTATTTTGACATTTCTCTTTACAGCTGAGCAGTTTTACAGAATAACAGGAAAGAGGAAAGTGAAGGGTGCAAAACAGAAACAGGTCAAAGGTCAGACTCAAACAAAGGCAGCACAGACTGACATTCCTCAGAGGATAGAATCATTTTTTTAAATATTTTTTGGGACTGACTTCATATGTTATCACCTGACAAACATCTCTACATTGACATCGTGGTGCTATAATTCTTTATTTTACCAGTGTCAAGGGCTCTGAATCGCCACATTTATCTGCAATCATGGCATAAAAGCCCCTTTTACACTGCATCACTGCAGGATTCAATCAACAAAGATTTTAGTGTTCACTCATAGGCTTCCTATTTCAAAAACCACACTGAGTCTGTTCCCACATGACACGACTGCTCTGGTTATATTAGGCTTTTTTTCCTACACACCATGGGTGGCAGCACTGCTGGTGAGGAGCACAGAGTTACAAAATAAAGGGAAAACAGAGGAAGAGTGTTAGTGCATCTCACGCAGGCTGCCTAAATGATTTTAAATCTTTTTTTACAATTGAGCATGATTTTATTACTGGTTCAATGGGTCTAATGCTTATTTTAAATGGGGATACTTGCTTATTTTCCCCCTGTGATTGCCAACATCAGGTGGCCCATGTGGTGCCTTAGATGGGGTTAACTCAGTGGCTCAAATGTTGTAACAATTTGCATAACATAACCCAGGAAAAAATGCTTCTTTTTCACACAAGAGCTGATGGTTGTGGTGGTTTCAAGGTGCTGTTGTAGAAAATCAACTCCGGTTTGTGTTCTCACTTCACGCCAACACAGAAAACTCAACACTTTAAAGATTGTTTTCATGCTGTAAAGAGGTATTGCAGCTCTCTTTTATATTTGAAGAATAAATCATTGCAGGTAATAGAGGACGTTGTCTGCTTTGAGTTTACGTTTTTGCCTGGTGTTAATACGTAGCGCTAGCATCTACTTTATCTATAGTTCCTCTTGGCTTTCTTCATACATAAAATGAAATGTATGATTTTTGGAAAATTGCAGCAGTCCATGTTATTGTCACCACGGGGGAAAATAAGCGCTCACAATCTAGGACCCCAAATTGAGTGGGCCTCACACTGAAATTTTTTGAAACAAATATTTGATTAAACTTACAAAACCCCAAACAAATACAACACTTATAAAATAGTACACTTGACCAGTTTTACTATGTGAGACCAGCCAGAAGAAAGAAAACACAGCATTTCTTTATTCCTTAGAGATAAAACTGACTCCAGCTGATGAGCGGGGAAAGTATACGACATCCTTTTAAATCCAAAGTTTCGGTCACAGGTGTGTTTGACAGTTGATAAGTAAATGAAAGCAGGTGGTGTTTTAGTTGTTTTTACTGGAGGAGTATATGTGTGTTGTACATGGAACAACGGAGGTGAGAGGAAAGTGGAGGACAGCAGGAGTCTCCTCCTGTGCTCAATCCCCATAATTCCTCCTCGCGAGTTTCTGGTTACACAATCGCAGCCATCAGATTGCCATGTGGACCATAAATTAAACCGAATAGAGGGACAGTCTGGACTGATATACTGTTGCTGTGTAGAAATGTTTGCTTTTGCCAACATCTTACACTCCCTGTCCCGTCAGTCCTTCCAACATCCTACGTTCAACATGTTGGAGTCTAAAGATGAATTTTGTTGGTTATGTTTTGAGGATATGCTAATGCTCTGCAGCTTTTTAGGCACAATGAAAGGAGTGTGCGACTCTGTGTTTACACAGCTTGGAGGTTTTGTGAGGGAGGACTATGAAAATATGAGGCTGTGTAGTGTGCCCAGCTCTCTCAAACATGACAATCTCATCTCGTTCTGACGTGGCCTCTGCTGAAGAGTTTTCAAATGGTGTGAGTGCAGGTTTTGCAATTCAAATGAAATAGAGGCCATTAAAGAATAGGAGTCTTAAATAGGAAATACTTAGTCCTGGTTGGAAAAGGGCCCGCGGCAGACTGGAAAAGGTGACAGAGACGTTCTTTAAGTATATCCATCTTCCTTCCTTTAATGCATGCCCAATACGCTTGATTTGAACTCCAGTGCTACGCAGCATCCGTAAGCTTGCCATTTTAAAATGCCCAGATCCCCGCAGCAGTTACAGTGAAGAAAGCCCTCCAGTTTGTGGATGATCTGTTGCCATAGTTACCCCAGCACAGGAACTGAGCACTCGTCACCCTCAAACAGGCAAAGGAGCTGAAATGAAGCCCCTCCTTCTCTTCCTCCCCCTCACTGGGTCCCCTGGCTAGTTCATTAGCATAGTGATTCACACCAAACTCTCCTTGAAGGGCCACCATTTGTATGTTTTTTAAAAAATCATCAGTGGAGCGCCGTCATTATTAAACCAGTTTGTCTTCACTGACGCCTGTGTGCGAGTGTACTGCATGGCTCATGTTGCCGAGCTGCAGTGCTGCACCAATAAAAACAGCTTCCAGAGGCAACACAGTGCTTCAGGCCTTTTTCTGTGTGTTTCATCCCCTAAAGAATAATTATGTCATCCAAGTTTGAGTCACGGGATGTTATGGTCAAAAGACTGCATGGTGCTGCAAAAGCAGGTGGTATGGAAGATTTATGCTAATACCGACTTAAGATAAACCAGCGTTTAGCCATATTGCTTAGCAATTTGTGTGGGCTACATTATGGGAGATAGTTCAATTAACTTAACATTGCACAAAATCAGGTCGCTTAAGAATTAATTGCCTTTTAAAATGACTACCCACTTCAGGGTGGGAGCTTGTTTACAGTTGGCTAAGCAGTGGTTCCTGTGTGACACTGTGTTTAGATGTTTGCATTAAACAGCTTATTAAAAAGCTGCAGTGACTCTTCTGGAACAACCCCAAAGCACATCCTGGGTGGTGACACAACGGTGTAGGAGATGCACCTTTGCTTAATCAGAGGTCGCAAACATGACACCGGGAATTGATCCTAATCAGCAATGGACAAACAGTACTTACATAAAACTGTGCTATAGGGTCAAATGTGTGTCCATCAGTTTTGTGTCCTGACTTTTGTTTGCTTTTTCCTCACAGTGATCTGCAACTTCCGGTCACCAATATGTCAGGCGCTGGTCCTGGAGATTGGGGAAACTGTACAGATCCTGGAAAAGAGTGAAGGTAAAATGAGTTAGATCCCCACTGGCAATGCACACTGCACATTAAGGTCATTTTCAACCAGAGTCTCACTGTCCTCCTCAGTGTTTTATCAAGGAGTTTGGGGTTAAGAGAGGGGTCTGAAGCAGCATTTAGACCTATGTGTTTAGGAATAACATTAATAATTTCCCAATAAATTCTTAAGATCAAGATTGGTCATTGTGGATTGCTGGGATTAATTGTGGGAATATGTAAAGGGAATATTCTGAAACATATTTTACACATTATATTCATGTTCTGTTAATAATGTTGAGGAATTCAGCAGATACTGGAGACTGAACACTGTTGCCCTCTTGTGGTGAAATAGCAACGCGTTGTTGTTAAAACATGCACTCACATTATAAGAGACAGGGTCCCATCCTGTGATCTTGCCCAAAATGTAATAATTTGTTACTTGGGAGGTAGCGTTTCAATCTTTCAAAAAACCCCAAAACAAAACAAAAAATATGTTCAGTATTTTTTTTCATAATGTTGTGAACAGATAGAAAAACAAACAAATCAAAAGACATAAGTGGAGTGGTTGGTGACAGTTTTAGTCATGCTCTTTTTGATCATCAGGCTGTGAGGAGAAACTGAACTCACACAGTTGTAAAGAGATCTAATGGTGCAGTCTTTAAACTGCTACAATCTAAACTCTGTCTGTCTCTGTCTTGCCTTTTGAATACAGCAAGAAAACCAGGGTAGCAGGTAACAGGGCTGGACAACAACATGTTAACAACATGCAGTTTTGTTAAACTGTACTGAACTGCTACAACAGAAAACCTTAGCTAGGCTAGGTTATGCTAGACGAGCTTAGGTAAAAATAAACGTGTAAATACCATACAGTTTACTATTGTAGTCAACAAATAAACATGCCTAAAATATATTTAACTTCACCTTCACACTATTTGTATGATGTCACAGAGTACCACTGCAAAATGTTGTGGTGACATATTCACAATATGTTGTTTCATTGTGAAGTTTTCTCATGTGCACTTACTTTTTTTTTTTTTTAGGATGGTACAGGGGCTTTTCCACCAAGAAGCCTTCCATCAAGGTAATTATAACTGCAACCACAAATCACTGGTTTGTTGATTTACAGTATTCTGTGTTCAAATGAGAGAGTAATAGTACACCAGTCACTCATATCTGAAGCAAACAAAAGAAGAAATGACAATTTTGGAAAAAGATGGACATGACTAGTAAAATAAACCTCTTTTGTATTAAGGTGCGTGTCCTTTAATAATGCAACATTTTTATCTGACAAATGAGGTGCCACCAACACATCTGTAAAACTCTCTGCCCTGCAATAAAATGTGATCTCCACATGAAGCCTTTATCAAAGACAAATTCATTTTTGTGAATGATAATGTGATGCGAGAGAAGTGCATCCCAGAAATAACTTTGTCTAGACAACAAAGGCCGAAATGGCTGATTAACTTATTGAATAGAGCTTTAATTGGCCAAAAATAGAAGTTTCCTGACCTGTGTTTCCAGAGGTGCTTTCATAAAGGCAACATTTTAACCAAGTTGTTCTGACTTTGTAGCACAGAAGCACAAAAGTAGTGCCATCTGCAAGATGATGTTTACAAATAGTAAAGAAGTCTCAGCGTATATAATGAGAAGCAAGAACATATTGTATGTGCTTCATATGCCAGCACTGTTCTTTGTGTGTGTGTGTGTGTGTGTGTGTTTCATATGGTGCTTGCTACATTTTTTTCTTTTTGAGCAGAAATCTTTGGTAAATCCAAATTTTGGCCCTTCAGCCAGCAGATGGTGCAATTATTGATCTGAAAACCAATCATTATACTAGAAGAAAATAAAAATGCTATAGCCCTGTGATAGGCTGGCAACCTGTCCAGGGTGTACCCAGCCTCTTGCCCAGTGACAGCTGGGATAGGCTCCTGCAGACCCCTGTGACACAAGTGTGGAGAAAGCAGGAATAGAAGATGACTGACTGACTGAATAAATACAATACTAATTTCTTTCCTGACTTTTAGAGTACAGATGCAGCAACTTTCTTTATCCTGATGTAAGGTTCATATGCAGAGCAGGGTTGAGAGACTGACTCCAAACCTCTCATTTCTCCAGTCATTTCTCATCAGTCCTCAGTAAGAAACCGTTGAAGAATAACAGCAGCACCACCAGAGCTGACAAGGATCAATACTCTCCCCTACACTAAATGTTTATTATATATGACTGGAACATCTACTTTCCATTGAACTGATTGTTCAGAGAAGCATGTTTGTCACCGATAAACTGTAGCAGAGCAGTTTGGAAAGTCATTGTACAAAGTTTTTCCATCCAAACCACGAAGAGCAGCTTTATCAGACACATAAACATCAGATGTATTATTAGAAACACAGCAGGGGCAGGTGCTTTTTGCTATTTTGTGCATCTACTCAGCTTTAAACTAAAATGTCAGGAGCTGAAGTGTTATGTGATGCTGCAGGAATGTTTTAAAGAAAGCACAAAGGCTGTCCAGTCCTGGTAAATGTAGGTGTTAGTGGCTACACGCTGTCCTTCTCTACTCTCATCAGCTATTTACAGTTCCTACTAACACCCTTCCATTTTGTTATGTACTCCGCTGCCCACATTCATTCGCCCCCATACTCTCTCAGCGCTGAGAGAATTAGTTGTGCTCACTGTGGCCAATTCTTCACATCTGGCAGATTAGAATAAGAAAGATGAACTGCAAGGGTGGCAGCTGGCACCACTCAGTCTCTCATGCCCTTCCCCTGTTAAGCCAATAGCCACAATAGGGATCCTGCACACTCCTCTTTCTCTCGCCTCTGCGGTGTGTGGAAACACTGTGGACTTCACTTTCCCCCCCTTTCCACAGAAAATGTAAGTGCGCAGCAGAAACGGTCAAAACACATATAAAAGAATTGTGATCTTGCACTTCGTTCAGCATATAATGTGTCGCCAGCAGAATTGTAAAATCTCCTTTTCTTACCACTGCAGGAGTCAGCATGGTTTAGGTTGGACCACCTAATAACACAAACATAACACAATACTGTACATTTTGGTCATGTGGTGCAGGAGCATTAGAAATGTAATCCTGTCACACCCAGTAACATCTCTGCTCCTTCTTCTGTCCACAGGGTATTTTCCCAGTCAGCTATGTCCACTTGAAGAAATCCACAGTGACAAACAGGGGGTAAGTTGTATGATAAAGTGTTCTTACTTGAGCACGTGCAACATCGTGTGTAGAGATGCACAGAAACAACTTTTATCTGACTCTGTGCTATTTTTAATTGAATTTTTTAGCTTTATCTCAGCACATCCACCCTATCCCACACCATTCAAAAATGTAATATCTGCTCTCACCTCACTGGGTGGAGCTGGTTCGAACCATTAGGCTCGTCTTTGATGTGCAAATAAAAATGAAAGAAACCAACAGCAGTACCACAATGTTATAGCAGCATTAAAAAACAAACTGTATTCAAAGGCCCAAAATAATATTTTCTTAAATACCTTTTTACAACTTTCCTAGTTAAACCACTTATTTACTGATAGTCAGAACTGATCTGGTTTCTTCATTTCTGTGTTGTTTTTTTTACTTGTATAAAAGGGGGTAGAGCTGTAGTTGACAAATGAAAGGCTAGAAACAATTTGTTAAACAAATGTAAACTAAAATATACACAAAGAGTCATTGTTCAAATGGTGTAAACCATTTTAAAGGAATAGAAAACCTGTTGTTGATAGATTATATTCTCAGACATAAGCTATTGCCAGGGGTGGGCAACCCTGGTCCTCGAGGGCCCCTATCCTGCATGTTTTAGATGTGTCCCTTTTACAACACACCTGATTCAAATGATTAGCTCATCATCAAGCTCTGAAGAAGCCTGATGAATCAGGTGTGTTGGAAGAGGGACACATCTAAAACATGCAGGATAGGGGCTCTCGAGGACCAGGACTGCCAACCCCTGCTTTATGGGAATGTTTGAAAATAAATAGTGGATACAACTAAGATATCTGTCCATTTAGTGGAGGCTGCCATTTTAAATGTGCCATATGATGTCAGGATATTTCACCAAATTGTGATATTTCAGAAAATTGTGAGGATTTTTTTGATTGGTTGAAATACCCTGACATCATATAGGTTCAGCATGTGGAAGCAACACCTAGGCCGTTTCTCAATATGCGTACTTGTCCGTACTTGCATTCAAAGTACGCATCTGGCCAAGAACGCATGAAGTACCCAGTAGGGTTCTCGCTCCTCCTTCATTATCGAGCCTGCATCAGACCAGACTTGTGTGTGGACTTTGGGAAGCCAAATAACCCATAATGCATTTTGCAACAAATTTGGTGACAATGCCAGAAGAGAGATCACAGTAATAAATTGGAAATATTAGCGTCGCTGTTTAACGGACTGGAGGTTTAAGAGTTTTTTAGGTGAGAATAAAGTTGTTTAAAAATGTTGATATAGTTCTCTGCAGTGGTTAATCATGACAACCAAGTCATTTTGTGTAAATCTAACAGTGTCTGTGTAAATTTATTTTTGTTTCTGTGCAAATCTGCTTGGCTCAGGGCAAAATTCATGTTTAAAGCTATTTAAGTTGACTTGAACGTTAACACAGGTACAGATTAAAATCACAGCCGGGTGGAGATGTGATGTCATCAAGTACGCTGGCGTTCCAGTTGCATATTAGCCTTGATAAGTTCTCGGGTTCTTGCAAATCCGTACTTCGGAGACCGACTTGCAAGTACATTCTTGCCAAGTACGCGAGTACGGACTTGCATACTTTTTATTGAGAAACAGCCCTAGTGAGTTGGACTGCATCATGGCAGCACACAGGTGGCATTAAGACTGCCACACAAAAACACTCACAACTTTTTATAAATTGTCAAATATGCCTGAAGGTTTTTTAATGGACTATCAGTCTTACAGCTATCAACCTCTGCATGGACGTACAGTATGTTTCATTTACTATTCCTTCAAGATACCAATACTATAGGACAGTTACAATAGCAACAGAAGCAGCAGCAAAAGCTTTTTTTTTTAAATGATAGTTTCTTATTTTGTTTTAT
>OOFC01014201.1:25363-38581 GCA_900323345.1 Pseudochromis fuscus
TTTGTTTTATTTTCATCTGTAGGTACACACATTTGTTGAATGTACTGCCTTCCACTTTCATCCTGAGAGTCCAATGAACAAAATACTTAAATGCTTTTATTCTTTTTTGTGATAGAAAAAAGGAGGTGAATTTTAAGGTATTTAACTCTTAATAAAAACCGACTAATCATTTTTTATGACTTCTTTGTGTCATAATTGGATTTACAGGATATTCTTCATCACTGGGATAAAGTACTTTGCCATCTCTTGTGACTTATGAAGTATTTTATTTCTTTTTACTACAGAATGAACATTTCCATATACTTTAATATCGCAGTATAAAAGTACACCTGACTTAATGGAGATAGATAGATCCATCTCGTGCAGCTTGCCTGCAGCATTAGCATGAGGGAGCACCTTGGACATAGTGTATAAGAAACACCACATCATTTGTGTCACTTTGTTTATAATGTTAAGCACAGACATATAGTTCACAAGTCATTTATATTTAATTTTAGATGAAGCTGAAAATACTGCTCAACATCAGCAGCAGTTTCTCTCTACAGCTCCATCAGTACCAGACCTTTATTGAGACGTATGGGTGGATGATGCGAGGATGATATGTTTGTTCTTTACTGGTCAGACCAACTGGCTCTGATAGAGTTGATGGAGCTCTCCTTCACTCATTACTTAGGCGGCGTGATACAGATTCATCAGCTGATCAATGTCAGAGGATGTGTATCCCTCCCTCCTTTGCCATCTAATTTCACCTCACCACTGATTAGTGACAATCCAATCTTCAAGAGAATTACCACCTGACAGCTGCTGACATGCATACACAGACACACACACACATGCACACACACATAAACACACTGCGGTCATCTACATCCATCTCGTTACAATAGCCAGCCACGGCTGCACAAACCAGAATAAAGGCGAAGACAAAAACAGGCGGCAGAGCTCTTTATCAGCCTGATGTAATGTTCAGTCTGCAGGCTGGGAGCTGCGGCTCAGTGCGGACTGGGAGTTTGCTGTTATATCACCATCCTCCAGTTGAGTTACCACATAGCAGGAAGACTCTCGTTTGCACTCAAACAATTAAAAGTGCAGACTTGGAAATTGACATTATTATACTGATTCGCTCCAGGAGCTGCACTTTGGGAAATCTGCTTTGCTGTCTCATGGAGTTAATGAGGTGACACACCTACTGCATCTGTGTAGCTCTCCCAAAGTATCCCCGCCACAGACAATCACCCTGACTTACTGTGTAATGGATGGAGATGTTTGTCTTTTTCCAAAAACAGTATACAGTATCAAAGTTAATTCTTTGCAGTACGGGCCCAGAGTTTTGCAAGCAGAGTGCAAAGTGCCACATGAGATCTATAACCTGTGCTTTAATGTTTCTCTATGAATGTGGTCACACAGCTAGGATGTGAGCTGGGGTTTTTACTGGAAAGCACCACCCCAGTTCCCAACTGTAGCCAGAGAAAATCACATTACTCTTTGTGATGATACTTCTCGGCCATTTCATTGCCTGTTACATCCTTAAAAAAACCATCTTGAAGCAGTGGCATGTGGTTTTTGTATGTGTGTGCATTTCAGCACTGGGCACATTATTATTTATAACAGGTTACACCTACATGTTAAATGTTATGTATCTACAAATACAAATCAGGATATTGAAGTTCAACAAGCAAGCGGCTTATGGACGAGAGGGATTTTCTCATCATCAACTGCGAGCTTAGTTTAATGTAATGTAATGTAATGTAATGTAATGTAATGACCCGTCCCTCACCCTTCACCTGTGAACTAAGCTGGAGGTTCCAGTCTGATAGGAGGAACACAGTCTCCACTATCATTATGGATATTGATACTTTCTTTGTTTATCATGTTGATTTAAATGCATTGTGAGTTGATTACTACATTTTGATTAACAACAAATAGTTAACCAAACATGAGGCATTTGTTTTTATTATTCTGTTTGTTATGTAATCGCATGCATGTTTAAAACACAAGACACTTCATAATGGTGAATAACAATCAGGCTGTAAACAGGCAATCAGTGCAACAATAAGAAGAGTCTTCAGGATGAGATATCTGAGATACCAATCCTTTTGTGGGCATTGATCTTATAGACACTTGTATTGATATTTTTAAAAAAATAGACATTGTAACTGTAGTATTGATGCTTCCAGGATTGATCTCACATTCATGCGCATGTGTTTTGCTGTAGGCTGTGCGAGACGGTGGTGCCCCTGGAGGACCCTATTATCACAGAGACCACCTCCACACTGCAGGAATGGGGCGTCTTGTGGAAGCAGCTCTATGTGGTCAGTAGCAGTATATTGCAGTGCATCTCTCACTCATATCAAAACAAAACACTGTGCAATAAATCTGTGCAAGATTTCCAAGGGAGTTGGAGGAATCATGTTTGTGAAAAAATCGTATCTGTTCTTGTTTCATTTGCATTTTTCCAGGGGGTTTGATGGATTTTCCAGTATGTTTTTTTTTTTTCTTTCTTGCACCTGGTGTAATCAGGTTTGCCAGCAGGAGTAGTGACTGGCCTGGAATATAGTCCAAACATACAGTGACTGCTCCTTTAGATATTTCCCCATAGCATGTCGTCCTGACTGTCACACTGTATTTTCATATACTATCTACGTAGGAACAGAGATGGTGGTTGGACACAGATAATTGCCTACGGACCTGTCGTAAGCAATTTCATGCTGTGTCATTCAGCAATTGATTGATCTTGGCTTGCCTCTCGTAGTTTCTGCATCATCTTAAGATCCACCACCTTCAGTCAGCCTTTACTTGCCGGGCAAAAGTGATTACTGGAAACCTAAAGCATCCTTAATCCTGCTAAGTGTCGAGGGGGCAGGCAGAAGTGGTTGGTAGGGTTTTGAGTTTAGAGCTGAGTGGCTATGTTGCAGAGCTGGCAGCGAGTTTTTACATAACCTCTCGCTGAGGACTGCTCATGCTCAGAGCAACTAAGCAGCCCGAGGCATTGGTGTGGTGATGTAACTTCCTCTGAAGCTCGACTAATATGAAGCGCTGATTTAACAGTGCTGGTTTTGGTGCTCACCCCCTGTGTGATACGGGCCATGTTGCCACAGTTGCATGTATAATAATAGGATGTAGCATTGGCTAGATGTTGATACATTTCACCTTATTGTTGCTAATTAGAATTCATTGTATTACTTGAGGGAGCAATGGCCTAAACATAACTGTGTATCTGTTATAATGCACGTAATTAGCCCTGCAGAATAAAGGTCTGAAAGGGCTCATCAACCTTGACAAAAATCTTTGTTTTCAGCACCTACCAGCCTTTGAGAACATGCAGTGTTTATCCTCATTAAATTTACATGGGCATTGTGGCGGCGCTTAATCTTTGCATTTATGTAAACAAACCTGGGTGGTATTGTGGGCTTGTCATACCATTAGGGAGAACAGAGAATGCCTGAATTAAAAGTGTTGTCCTTGGCCTGTGAGAAATGGTGATGAAATTCATTACTGTGATGAGGTCAGTGCAGACTTGTAAGGGAAATGTATCTTTTTGTTTCATTAACAAAACCATTGGGCTTTAATCTCAGTTGGAACACATACTGTTTGGCTGCTTACACATGTTAGTGGAGGGTTAGATCCAGAAAAGGGTTGTGGTTTGAATTTGAGTTTAAAATAAATCACTGACTTCTCATATTAGACTTTAGGCCCATCTAGATATAGGCTTTTATTTTTCTCAATGTAACTGTTTGTACTAATATTTACAGAGAATAAATGTCACAGGTTGGGTTTCATTATTAGTATACATACATAAACTCTGCAGTAGGAGATCACATGTCCCAACTGAGTCTTTTTTTGTCCACTTTAACAGAAACACAAGGTGGATCTGTTCCATAAGCTCCGTCATGTGATGAACGAACTCATCGACCTGCGCCGGCAGCTGATCCAGGGCCACCTCGCCCAGGACCAGACTCGAGAGATAAAGCGGCACATCACCGTACGGCTGGACTGGGGCAATGAGTGAGTGACTCTTGTGCTGTGTGCGTTGTGTCAAGAGAGGCAGTGACTGAAGGCATGCTCTACAGCAGACATTTGTTTGTAACTGCCGGCCATAAAAGAATACAATGTGTCTTTGGCACTGGAGAGATCTACAACACTGGATGAGTGGGTGTGTAACAGCATTGCTATGATGTAATTTTATGGTCATTTAGCAGATGAGTGAATCTGAAGCTGCTTAAAGTCAATGCAAATCCCCCTGGAGGAACTGTAAAGCCATTTTCTTACTGTTGCCAGTTTCAAACTCCTTCTAACTGAGCTGTGACAGGCATCCATAACAGAGAAAGAGACATGAGGGCTCCAGTTCAGCTGAAGAGGAGCTTTATGTGGAGGGACCATCTGTCAGTTTGATATAAGATTCAACGCACAATTGCACATAAAAGTACACATGTATTCCCTTTGAACTACATTCCTCAGTTGCTGAACATTAGCGCGTGTCGTGCTTGAAATGAAATGTAAAGACACTTAGAGGTGGAGGCTGAAGTATAGCGACGTTTGTTCCCCATGCATGTTGAGGTCATTGCTCTGTAGTGCATGCTGACCTGAGAGATGTAGTGATCGAATTTCATGGTCAGGAGATCATAGCAGTGCAGAGAGCACTCCATGAATTGAGGCTGCACAGTTTTTGCCTAAATGAACAGTGACAATATGATATACAACAGCAGGAGCCAATGATACAAAGCAGCATTCACTCCAGTACTGCACTTAACCTTTTTATTTTCACATAGGCTCTTTAGTTGGGCTCTGTAATACAAACTCATGCTGAGTGGATAAGCACCATTCAAACACCCTCATTCCACTAAAAGATACTATACATCTCTGGCAAAGCTGTTAGGAAAATGATTTAAAAATTGATGCTTGCATAGCTCTATTTTGTTACAAATATGTTTTTACTTTTCTACATTTCAGGTGGTAATGTATTGTAAAGTAATATTTTAAGTACTGCACCTTGTTACACCTAGTTATCTGGGAACAAATTGTTGTGATGAGAAAAAATAGCTTCTGAATCTATAATAGTTGGTAATATCTGATTAAGTAATCCTGTGTCTTTGCATGTAAAATCTTAAAGCAACTGCTCTGCCTTGGCCCTGAGTGGTTGCCAGGCAACCAGTGGAATATCCAGGAAGTTACTGCGGCACAAAATCTGAGCTGTTGTTTTTCCAGATTTTTATTTGGGTGTATGAGTGTGTTTTTTTAGAGGTGGCAGTACACAGATTTTGTTTGTAATAGACAGACAGTCTACAGCTCTTTCTATTACATTTTCATGTAATAGAAAGAGATAGGAGGATTTCTCATCTAACGCTCCACCTGAAAGCAAATAGCTTCAGTAAAAGTGAATTATTCTGTTAATATAGTCAGGGAATATACAGATTTTAGATAAATGTAGTGGAGTAAAAAAAAAAAAAATCCTTAAATGTTTAGCTACAAAGTACAAAGTAGGATGCATCTGTAAAGCACAAGGACCTTTTCTACATGATGTTTGTAAAGCAATGTATTCTGGAGATATTACAGAGACAGGTTTGTAGAGTTCTTTTTATCTATGCTTTAGTAAGTAACTCAAAAGGAGAAAGATTTGATACACTCTCACTAAAAGTGGTAATGTGTGTTTTTTTTCTTCTTCTTTTTCTTAATACACCCCTAATCCCTCTTTCACCAGGCACCTTGGCTTAGACCTCGTTCCCAGAAAAGAGTTTGAAATGGTGGATTCAGATCAGATCAGCGTATCAGAGCTATACAAACTGGTAAGTTGGCCAGGATTATTGTAGAACCAATTCATGCTGTACAAATTCATCCCTTGAATTATTAAATAGACTAAATTAATAAAGTGAATGTGTATTCTTCGAATGATAACGTACCCCTGCAGCCTGCATAAACTATATCTGTAGCCATGACTCACTGACTTGCACACGATGAGCTTTTTTTTTTTTTTTTTACCTACTGTGTGCCATTTTTGTCATTGCAAAGCCTGGTTTTGCATATAGGAATGTGTTGTTGGATGTGTAGGGATGTGTGAATGTACCGATTATCAAATCATCCATAAGAAGGTGACTCACAAGAGAGAGCACGATTCAGCTGTTGGAGCTGCCTCATGTGACCTGTTCTTTATGCTTATCTTACCGCCATATTGAGTGTGTCCCTTTCCTTGCATGCACGTGACTCTTTCACAAGTGTGATTGCTGCCTAGCAATGCAGATGTAATGCAAAGTGACAGGCCCAGGTGAGGCCATGGGAAAGTACATACAAATGAATTTTTAATTGTTTTCCTTTTTTTTTAATGAATTACATATTTTAGTCTTGCTTGCTTTAAACCACAACCCAGACTAGATACACATTCCCATAAATAAAAAATGTCTCAAATGTATTTTGGTTGTAGTGATGTGGGACTTCCAAACCTATACACAGAAACAGAGGCAGGCGGGGGGAGCAGGGAGACGTACTGAAGCAGATCCAATTTTAGAAATATGCGATTACAGCACAGATGTTATGAAATCTAATGTAATACTACTGGAGACTGTTATCTGGGAGGGAGATCCTTTCTGGTCAGTAGTTGAAGCTCCATATGCCCATGAAAACACTCTCCAACTGCCCTGCAGCTTCCTATTATCCCATTTCCATGTTTCTCAGCTTTGCACACAGAATGTTTGTGCACTAAATGCTCTGACCAGAAACAACAGCGTAGCTCGTCCTTGCCAAAAAACCTCCTGACTGTCGATGAAAGTGAGCGTGTCTTTGGCAGGGCACAAGGCCTTGGCACCTCTTCAGGTATGGGAGTAGAGGAGTTCTTTTAGGCTGCTGAGCAGAGAGGGGTGTGTGTGGGCGATACTGGCTTTGTCCTCTCCTCTCCCACATGCTCACGTTTTGCCTCATGTGGGCTTCTTTTAGCGCTGCAGGAACAGTAGTGTAGCGACTCGGTAGCGTACGTAGGTGAAATTTTGTCAGATTTGAAGCATTGAGCGAGGCATCGTGCAGGTAGTGTGTGTCTGAAGCAGCTATAAGGTAAATAAGTTCAATGCTGTGTGGGAAGAGTAAAGAATGGGCCGACTGATCTGACATCTTCCCTTTGATCTTCACTCTTTTTTAGCATGTATCCAGCAGACACTGTGGTCAGCAAAGCACAAACCAGGTACAGTTATTTCAAAGCTGTTTGTTCATGAAATCATCACACCTCTCATATTCTGCCTCTCTTCAACTCTTCTTTTCCATTTCTTTTCCAAACACTCTCTACAAAATGAGTACAGTGATCCCTCCTTGATCCATGCTAGTGGAAACCATATCTTTATGTGGTTATTTTTATATATTTTAAAGCCTTATAAACCCTCCCACACTCCCATAAACCTTCCCACACAGTTATACAGTATAAACCCTTTATATTCTTTTAGATATTAGGTAAGATTCATTGAAATTATGTATGTAAACACACTGTTTATATACTATGCATAAATACACGTATCGTAAACCATTGAGGAGTTTTATTTAATACATAAGACAGTTTTAAACACATTGTAATACTACATATTTTAACAGAAGTATTTTTATATTTACTGTAATATATAGTTACGTACTCATTTTACTTACCCAGTTACATTAGATATATTGTACGATACGATACGATACGATACGATACGATACGATACGATACGATACGGTATAATTTATTATCCCCATAGGGGAATTTGTTTTGGACTCATATGCTATGCACAATATTCCTCTCCAGTGATAGAACAAACCACATAATAAATTGCACGTAGTCCACATTGCACATTACAAGATACTACACATGCAAAAACATAACACATATTGCACATACCCTGTGGTAAAAAAAAACAAAACACCATGAAAATATCGCACAATCCCTGCAGCCTCAACCAGCACTATTTAAAAGTTTAATGGAGGTAGGAACAAATGAATTTTTAAATTGGTTAAGCTTACAGTTGGGATTATCTAATATAAAATTTGTGTACTGTACAGTCTGGCCTGCTGCTTAGCTTGATCTGAGCCAATCAGCGCTCAGGATACTTAACCACCTGCTCTGATTGGGTAGCTTCTCAGCCATCCGTCAATAGCGTCTCATGTACAAAATCAACTGGGCAAACTGAGGAATTATGTACCAGAAATAAAAAGACCCAATGTCTGCAGAAATCCACAAAAAATCTGCAATATATATTTAGAGATGCTTGTATATCAAATCCACAATAGAATGAAGCCACGAAAGTCAAAGCGTGATGGGATTAACTGTGCTCCAAAGTCAGAGCACTGCTGTGACAATAAGGCTATCATATCACTGTTAGACTCTTTACTGTTGGTTGGCTCTAATCCTGGTGATCTAAGTGTCACTTTCATGCTCCATAAGAACTGCATACCAACACTGCCAGGGTGTGGGCATTGATTCCCACAGGGAGCACATATGTTCCAATGCATGCACAAATGATACTGTGGAGTTTTTCCCCTGAATTTAGTTTGTGTGTGAACACCAGTTTAAAGGTGTGTTGCGCTTTGATTCAGTTAAGTGATGTAGTATTTTATTTCTAGACCCTATTAGGGAGCTGAGAGGTGACTTTAATAGAGTAGTTAGTTAGAGAAAGAAAGACTCTCCTGGTGGGAGACAATTTAAATTGATGCTATTTTTATGATTTTTACAGTAAATGTAAATATGTGCCCAGCTGCCATTTAGCTTAGTCCAGCCCCGACTGTGAATCTACCACTACTTCTACTGCTGGGAATCAGATAGCTTGGTTCTGCCTACAAGTACTGCTTCATCTCAGTTATTAGTCCTGTAAAACCACAATTTGTTGTTTACACTATTCAAACAAGATATAATGTGTTAATTAGAGAGTTTTAGAGTTTCTGGTACAATGGTTTTGTACATCCATATAAATATCAAACCTGTCCTATGAGATGGAAAACATCCCATAAGGATTCAATTAGATGACCGCCTATGTGTTTACTGAGTCTACTGTAAACAGTATACGACAGGATGAAACACACTGTAAAGCACATTTCACTGAATTGTTCACCTGTTACAGTGCCTCCATTGATCTGTTAAATTAACTGATCTATATACAGAATGGCAGGTTCTTGGCCTCGCTCACAGTGTGTACTCGTCTTGTTAGCGGTCACTCTCTTCTTCCTTCCCAGGGTGATAGCATGAGACAGCGCCATGGTGACGGTTGCCGTGTCCCCGTGTCGCACCACCTCTTCATCAATCTGAAGAGCTTTACTTACAATAGCATCAGTGAGGACGCAGACGTCTTCTTTTCTCTGTACGACACTCGCGAGGCCAAACAGATCAGGTACGCCGAGGAATCTCAGTGCACACACGCAACAGCCTTGTGTGGTCCTACTCTATGTCGTGCATGCATGCAAAGGGGAGACAGACACAGACACGCATCCACATCTACACACACTGTCTCTGACCAGCAGACTGACTGAGGCCCCCTGTGGTTGACAGACATTGTGAAACTGTGAACTGACTTGTTTTGCAGTGAGAAGTTCATGGTGAAACTGAACAAAAATGGAGGACCAAAGAATCCAGAGAAAGTTGATCGTCTGTGTGCTCTCTTCACAGTGAGATGTTTTTCCTTCTTGGCGTGGATGCAAATACTTTTTTTCAAATTGTTTTCAAATGCACTAAGATTTGTTATTTGATTTTTCTGCAGGACCTAAGCAGTAAAGACTTGAAGAGAGACCTGTACATCGTTGCACATGTTGTAAGAACTGGTGAGTACAGTACAGTGTATATAAATGTGTTCTTCATGATTTTTCTGTTTCTCCTTAGCAGTTCCTGTCTCTTTTGGCTTCCAGGTCGTATGCTGCTGAATGACTCAAAGAAAGGCCCGCCTCATGTGCAGTATAGACGACCTTATGGTTGTGCTGTACTCGCCATGAGTGATGTTTTCCACACCATCACAGACCTCAAAGAGGAGAAGGACTTTGTGCTCAAAGTTTATACGTGAGTATATCATTCAATCTATTCTATTTCTTCTTCTTTCTTTCTTTTAAAATAATTTCCTTTGATAAAAATATTCTTCTTACACTTAAGCTTCTGTGAAGTTTTTCTTTGCTTGACTTACCTAATTGTTTTGTCGTTGCACGGCTTCTGTAGTCTTGGAACTAGAGTTAAAGAGTGATGCAAGAATGTGTGAATGTTCTGAAAATGTTGTGCATGACAACCTAGTGCTTCACTGTTGATGCTTGGTGTGTTTCGACCAGAATGATAATGAAGTGTTCTCTGGAAAATCAATAGATGCTCACCCCGGGCCTGAGATAGAGCACTTGGCGTGTTGTGAATCTGGCTGCTTCGTTTAGGCCTCGCCACAGAGAGCCGCTCCTGTACACCGGCCAACCAAGTGAAGGAAGGAGACACAGAGAAGGAGAGGGGAAGAGACAGAGGGAGATGACACATAGATAATTGAGCAAAGTTAGAGGACAAAGCAAATAACACCGAGCTCAGCATATTTTCTTGTCAGTCAAGAGCTAAAATGTCTCCTTGTATCCGCGCTGTCCTTCTCAGTATCCACGCTGGGTCAGAGGTCATTCGTGCACTTCGCCATCCGGTGGCATGCATGATGTTTTTCTTGGTGTAGCACTTTTAGGATATCTACGCAGCTCAGTGTGGAATAAAGATTTCCAGAATAGAAAGCTGTCGTTTTTATTGGATTTCTCTGCTGACGTGAGGAGCCCTTCCCTTTAAAAAGCAAGCAGTGATTCAGTGCTGAGCTGCCTCCAAACTGTCGGCTCCTATAACGCTCCAGTCTGTGCATTTCCCCGTGTCTTTCCCAGGGGCCTTCGGGACCACAGTAATGAAAAAGGCTGGTAGAGAGCTGGCTGTCAGGTTTGCTTAGTGTGCTGTGCATTTGGGCTAATGTGCTGCTTGATAGCACCTCCCCCTGCTGCTACCTTTTCTCCAGGAGGAAATCGGCTCTGGGACACATGCTGTTCATGTAGTCCCCATGCACACAATCCTGAACCCTCCATCTGGACCCATTAATGGCTGCGATGTTAACAGCACCTACCCAACTGTCTCTCTCTCTCCAGATGCAACAATGAGAACGAGTGGTACCAGATACACGAGAACATCATCCGGAAGTCCAACACCAAGTACTCAGCCCCCAGCACCAACTATGGTAAATATGCTGCCTCTACAGATCTCTTACCTGATAGCTTTTCACCCAAGATTTTATCCAGGGGACAGTGAGGGCAGGTCAGGAGGTCCAGCTCTAGCTCAGGATGATTCCCAACAGGTCGAAGCAATGACAAATTATATTGAAAACAGCAACATGAATGCTGTCAACAGCTTTTATGGAAACTATTGAGAAAACAGCTAATCACATTAAATGAACTGCTCACACAAGGGTATTTATTACGATCATAGACAATTACTTTAAAAAACAACACCCCAATGTTTACATTAAAAATGCTAAAATTAAAAAAGAAAACAAAAAATTTTTTGATCCTGTTGATTGACTCGCTCACAATTTGGGAATCATCTAACAGTTGCACCAACCTATGATGTTTGAAGTCAATTAAATTAACTTAACTAAATAAGCTAACTTCCATAACTAGAAAGCTGTCAGACAGTGCGAATGTCTGCCGAGGCGTAATCCAGCAGAACTGATGCTACAGATTGAACACTGTTGCCCTCTTGTGGTCAGTTAGCAACACTAGCGCGTTAAAATATTAGTCCATTACAACATATAGGGAATTTCTGGATTTTTTTCCAGACAGGATCTCCTGATTGTGGTGAAAATGTAGACATTTCTTTCTTACACTATCTCTCCAAAACAACCATTAGTGAGATCTGTAATTTTTTCTGAAATGTCGCTAACAGACAAACAAACAAACACAGGTAGAAACATACCCTTATTGGTAATAAACAAATTTAAGGAGAGCACATTTTATAAATGAGTTCAATGTTAGTTCCTCTGAAAAGATCACTTTGTGTCTTTAGAGGTAAAACATTTCACTGTGTGAAATATTGAAAACTGGACACATTGTAAGTAAGGCTGACCTTTTTACAATTCACTATTACTTCTCTTTTTATGAGAGTCTCACTGTTTAAATTATGACTCATGCCCCACAAAAACATGTTACTAGATTTGTGTAGAGCCCATATTTCTCCTGGTTTCTTTGTGTAATTCCACAACACCATTTTTCCTCCCTCGCTTTGTTCGGCATCTGATCACGTCTCTCCATCCACTCTCCTGTCTGTCTTCTCCTCCCCCACATTCTGACTAATGTCCTTTAAATACCCCTCTGTCCCTCCCATTCTCCCATCTCTCTTCTTCTTTGTCCCTCTGCTTTCTTTCCTTCAATTCCACTTTCCTCCCACAACCCCACACCTCTTCATATGCCCTTTTCCCCCATTTGCACATACTCACATATACCCGTCGCCGCCTTGCCCCCCTGCCCCCCCTCTCCAGGCCTCATCATTTCCCTGCAGCTCCTCCGAGGTGAGCTGGAGCAGATCAGACGGGAGAACCAGGCTGTGTTCAACAGGGCCTTGGCGCTCACACGCAAACTGGGTTTCCCAGATGTCATCCTGCCAGGTAAGGAGGTAAAGAGCAGTAGGCGGTAATGGGAACAGAGAGGTTCAGGAAGGAGGTGGAGACCAGAGGCCAGATGGCTTGGAGGAATAAAATGAGGTGGAAGGTCACATGATCACGGTAAAGAAGAAGAAGATGAAGGAGGGGAAGGATAGGGCAAAGGAATAAAAGAAAAAAAACAAGATTCACTGGGAGAAAACAACAGGAAATAGCAACAGAATGATGCAGTGCTTAGTCACTATTCAGATCCTCATACTTAAAATGCGTATCATGCCTCAGACGGCTATATTTGAATTATGGTTTGAGGCCCACTATAGCTTGCTCCAACAGTAAAACTCATGCATCAGTATCACAGACTTAAAAATGTCATATGTAACAATGCATCACCCGTGGGGACTATTTTTATAGTATCACGGTGTTGGTGCATTGTTACTTTTACTTTAGTCCAAGACATGAGCACTTCCTTCACCACTGGTATGAGACTTTGAGGTCTTAACTCCCTGTTTGCATGAGATCGGCATGTAGGTCAGGTGCTGAGCAAATTGTAAAGAGCAGAGGTCTTCAAAGATAACTCAGACACAGAGAAAAGGGAGAGGTGTGTGTTTATTTCGGAATATTTCATCAGCTGACATTG
>OOFC01014203.1:0-10786 GCA_900323345.1 Pseudochromis fuscus
AACAAATGATTAGATTTTGGAAGTGATCCGGATCACCGTCTGGATCCAGGAATTTTTTGAAGGATTCTTTAACATTGGGAGATAGGGCCATATGCGACATTTATGCATATGACTCCACCAAAAATGGTCCAGACACTTTGAAAAAAAATACAGGACAAGTTTCTAACATGTTCTACAATATTTCAAACATTGATCTGGATAAAGGAATAATTTCAGATAATATGATCCAGAATATGAAAAAATTGATCTTTGAAACTTGCATCATAAAAAAAAAACAAATGAAGCTAGAAACATGCAACAGACATCTTCAAACAGCCACGACGCTGTGGAACTAATATTGATGTAAATAAACGCAAGACTAATACTAGTAATATCTTTGCTGGAAGTCACAATATGGAAGGAAATGTTGTGCTTGGTGGAGGTCTGTGATCTCCTAGTGCTTTTCTGGTTATTGTTTTTCAGAACTTAACAAAGTAAACATAATTACATATATTGAGTGAGTTATACTGTATTGTACTCCATTTTATTAAGAACAACCATCTTGATCTTCTGATGTTTTTCCATTAAAGGGCGATGACTCTTTTTGCCAATAATGTGCTTAAATCTACAAATATTTGTGGATTCTTTTTAATCTTCAGATTCTCTGGGTATAAATGTAATAGAAACAACTGTGGGATTAAGTGATACAGTCCTTTTACTCTGACAGCAAGAAATGCTTCAAAGGACTCAGAGAGCTCAAACCTCTGCTGAGGTATAATCCAGCTGAACTGATGCTATAGACTGAACACTGTTGCCTTCTTGTATTAAAATAGCAACAGTTTCCTTTGAAACCAACAGAAGAGATTTCACACAGGATCCCATTTTCTGATCATGTGTTTTGTTGGTAAAAAAAATATATAAGAAAATTTACATATGTATTGAAAAATCTGTTTTTAGGTCTTTCTGTAATATTATAAGAGACAGACCAACAAACCTCCTTGGCAGGGGTAATGAAAAAAAGAGCGATATCCACAAATGCAGATAGCTTTTCTTCTTATTTCCCATGGTCTTTGAGTTACATGGTGTATCTCTAAAGACATGTTTTGCTTTGACCTCAATACAGTAAAGATGAATGGGATTTTGTTTGTGCGGCTCAAAAATTGCCATTTGTTTATGCGTCTCTGTCCTCTACAGTTTTCATTCCCAAGCAACTAAATTGTTTTTCCAATTATGTTCAGATGCAGTGCAATCACTGGCTGGATTACAATCAGAGGTTTGTTTTGGATAAATGAAGCACCACAGTGATAAACTGGGAAGTGGTTGTTGTGGATGGTGGGTGGAGAAAAGCCCCCGACTCCCACACCAGAGATGAGGTGAGGGCTTAAACAGAACCCCAACAAATAAACAAAGCTATTGTCACTACAAGCGAATATTGCACTGCTTGAGTGGATATTTTGATAATATTCTGAGGTATTTAATGCCAGCGTGTTTTGCCAAATATGTTAATTAATAACATTCCTCACTGAATGAACAGAATCCTGTTGCAATTATATGTCCCTGAAAACATATTTGTTGTTGTAATTTAGTGTCGGAGGATTTAGAAAGCATTTATTTATTTATTTATTTATTTTGACTAACTGATTTATCAAAGCCTTCTGCGTACTGTAGGAAATACGGAGTCCTTAAACCTAGATCTCATAATTATTTGTTGGCCAAATTTAAAACTGTGTTTATTGATATTTTTGAATAAACAATGGGATATATGAAGATAGAGACAAACTCAGAGAATTATCCACCCCACACACATTTCACTAAATCCACCAAGGAGCTTATGGTTTAGCCTGTTTGTTTGTTTGTTGGTTGGTTTGTACATTTGTTGTTGTAGCTACTGAATAGATCTCAGTATTTCATTGTACACACTGCTCGACTATGACAATAAAGATTTTCTATTCTATTCTAATCATTGATTTTGAAGAGTCAGAAAATTACTCAAGGTACAACTGATCAAATTTTGTGGTACAGGATGAGGTCTTCTTTAAAAACGTCCTACAAAATCCATATCTGTTATAACATACAAATATTTTAACCAGATAGTGTTGCTATTACACCACTAGAGGGCAACAGTGTTCAGGCTATAGCATCAGTACAGTTGGATTTTGCCTTAGTGAAGGTTTACGTTCTCGTTTTAGCTCATTGTTTTGTCTTTCTAGCCAACAACTTCAATCTTCTGGTCTTTTCCAAGGACGTCTGGGAAATTAAATGTTTTCAGAGACAAACTAAAAGCAGACAACCTTTCTGGGATTAACTAACACACAAGCAAGCTTGGTGATTAGCTGGTGAACATAGTGGAAAACAAACCAGAGATTTTCCCCCAGACTGTGGTGGATGCCAAAACAGAGCAAAAAATTGACTTGAATAATTTCGGTGATCAACCCTCTAAAGTCGAGTGCCAAGACAAGTGACTAGCATAAACCAACTTACCGTAGTTCCTCTGCCATTAGCACTAGCAACATGGTTCCAGCTGATTCTGAAGGCCAATAAGCTCAGCTTCCATACACTACCGTAATGTAGGTAATATGTATGAAACGCTGCACATCACAGCATGATTCCATTTCCCTGCATTTCTGCCGTAATGTATGCAATATATACGAATCGCTCCGCTTGTCAGCTTTCAGAATCAGCTGGAAACATTCGTTAGCGTGAATGGCAGAGGAACTGTGGTAAGTTGGTTTATGCTAGTCACTCAGTATTGCCGGTGATGCTCTCAACATGAGAGGGTGAATAAAGCTCTGAATGAACGCTAGTAGTGCTCAAAGGGAAAGATAATATTTGTAACATAAATGTTTAATGATCAAATGGAAAGTTCTCAACAGTTCCTAAAATACCTGAATTTCCAGGAAAATTAAAAGAGCATGATGCAAACAGGTAGCTTTAAAATATTTTAAAAATTCTTCTTCTGCTCCGATTGAAAGGTGCAGTATAACAATATGAAGACTGGTGACATCCTGGCTGTGTTCATGAGGATATGGGTGGGTGGCAGCATAAGCAGAAGCTGACAGGGCCTGATTTTGGCGCCGGTCGCTGCCAGATGGGTTCGACAGCATGAACCTCAAGGCAACAGTCAACCTGCCAAGGCCTATCTCCGCACCACACCAATTTCCTGTCCTTCCAACGGGCGTCCTCCTGAGAGACCCTGAGCTACACAGGAGCCCCACCGCAGGTACACTTTTTGTTTTATGTCGTGACGGCCAATTTGGTCGTTTGGAAAGACTGTTCCCAACAGAGCCAAGGAACAGACGATGGAGAAAGATGCTGGATTGGGTGTGACAGAAATAAACAAGCACATGGACTCATGCATGCACATATATATACCACACTAACACATTTGCTTTCATTGTGAATGTCACCCCTCTAATCTCCTTTTAATGCTCTTTCATTAAAAGCAAAGTAGGCAAGCTGTTTAATGAAATTACATTAATGTCAACCTAATGAAGATGCAGCTGACAGCGTCATCCCATACCTATTAAAAGCTCCTATTAATCTGACACTGGACGGTAATTATCAATTAAAGCCTGGCCTGAATTAAAACTGGTGTCTACACAGCCAAAGAATACATGTTTACTATGTCTTGAAACTCATATAGAGGCTACAGGACATATACCAAAAGCATAAAAGGATGTTTAGCCATGTTGTGTTATAAACCCATATTTACGATTAGCTTGTATGCTTCCTTCTAATGCCTCATGTAAACACCGGTAGAAATCACTAGAGAGTACAAACCTATATCAAGGCATAATCCATGTTTGAGCTCCACCAAACTGCCTCAGATTGTGGACCTCATCATTCTGCACATGTAGATTTTCAACAGAATACATTCAGATATCACAAAGTTATGAATTTTTCCCAAAGAGACGAAACATTTCACTGTTTTCAGTTTGTACCTACTGCTTCCTTTTTCTTCTTCATGTTTTGCTGGCCCGTACTGGTCATCTTTCTCCACTGTCCTTGGGGACATATTATGGAAAATCCACTTTTAAAATGCTTTTATATTTACTGTTTGGTATTTGGCTGCCTCCAAGTTCACTGACCCTTATATTTTAAAACCACCTCATTGTTGCGTGAGCTGCTTGAAGAGTAATACCTCTGGTAAAACGAGTGGTCCTGGATTCTGATATACTGATACATAACAGTATATCAGATGCTGCATATTAGCCAACACCCGCTGAGGTCCCCACGTGGTTTCCCCCCCACAGTGTCGGAAGAAAAGTTAGGATCCGCCATGTTGGATTTCTCAGTTGCTAGAGAAGTTTGGCAGCGACATGATTTAACTTACAATTGTTCGGTTTTGGGTCGTAAAAGTGTCTGGACGTTTCGTTACACAGGCTGCCAGCCTCACAGTAACAAATGGATGCATGGATTTGTTACATTTTTCCTCGTGTTCTGCCTGTTGCCTGGTTACAGCGACGCCATCCTTATGTAGAAAGTGGCAGGAGGTGTCATCAGCGGAGAGCAACCATTAAAGCTACAGGCCCTGAAAAACAACCTGTTCTTAGTAGAGCTGATACAGAGTGTTTTTGAGGGAGACTAAAACACAGGATCAAAGTGAAGTTTTACCAAGAAACTTCACAAACATGTTCTAGGAGCCTCTTGAAACCCAGTTTAATATATCTCCTTTAAAAAATCTCCTTATTACAGATAGGGATTTTGGGACTTGGGGATCTGGGGATCTGGTCCTCTGATATTGCCCAAAATCTAAAGAATTGCTCCATACAGTAATACTTTATCTCTCAATTAAAAAAAAAAAAAGCTGGGATCATTGAGGTTTGTTCAGCAGTTTTTCTGTAATGTTGTTAACAAACAAACCAGTGCAGTTCCAGTTGCCTCACACACCTGCACAACACATATTGGGGGTAGCTGTAGCTCAGGTGGTAGAGCGGGTCACCCACAAATCATAAGCTTGGTTTGATCCCAACCTGAGCTAGCAACTTGCATGGTAGCTCTGTTTCCATCGGTGTGTGTGAGTAAAGGTTAAGGCAACAAAACACTTGATGAACATGTTATTTTGCCTTCTAAAAAGGATTTATGTTTGAACATGACCTAAAAACAGTTCCTTATTTAACCTTTTAAACCCCAAGGTCCCCCAACTGAGGGACCCTGAGACTTGTCTCTGGTATTTTTCTACAGTTGAAATTTCAAAATAAGAGCTCAGGGCTTAAGAGGTTAAACTATTATTGTAATCTGCATTAACTGTACTCTCATTCCTGTTCAACCTTTTAAAAATGTCTTTTCTTCTCTAGTAACTTGATGCTGCTACAATTATGTTTCAATTTAATTTTCTCAACCAGAATCAAACAAAAATGATTTTAAAAATCTGCAGAAGTACTTATTTCTCAACAGTCGAAATACTGTTCATTGCTGCAGTCAACTACGCATTTTACTCACCGACACACACATATGCACACACATGCACAATTTACCCACCATCCCTTGCTTCGACTACCTGCCGATAAACAATCACCAGCTCCACAGACCCATAAGAAATCTGTTTATGTGTCTCTGTGTGAGCAGTGGGTGGTGTGTGTGTGTGTGTGTGGGTATGTGTGCCTGTGCATGTCGTCTTCTGCACAAAGCTCCTCATTGTTACACAGTGTAAACGGGTGACGGCAGCACAGCGGACAGTAGCATGTAAGATCTCTCTATAGCTGTCATCGACTCATCGCCTGCCTCCGCCTCCCTCCCTCCACCTTTTTTGTTTGCTATGTGTGTTGAAACACTAACACTATCCATTACTGAAGGATTGTGTTCTTCGAATGACCTTCCTCCTTAGACTGAAGCACAGTGACAACATCCACTGCAACACATATAGGCTTTATGCTATACCAATGTAATGGCACAATATCACCTTCACTGCAGATGCTTTTCACTAGTGATTTTGTCTCCAGATTAAAGGGATTGTCTTTCGTACGTGCAGGCTTCTCTGTGGCTGCGACACACTCATATAGTGCTGCCTGAGGGCAATACAGCAATGCAGCACATGGATGCAAACAACTAATGTCCAGGGAAGAGCGTTGGAGCATTTTAGGGCATTTACTGGGGTGTTACTGGTGGTAAACTGAACCAAAGCACTTCAATGTCCGTTAAAAACATGGCCAGCTTTTGTTTTACTGCAAATTGAGTGCATTTACCCAGTGCTTCTGGAGGTGTTTTGTAGAGTTTACCTCAGCTTCAGGCCAGTGGAGAAGACATCACGACAACAAAAAGACAATATCACCAGAAAATAACTTGTGACGAGACAACAATGATGCATTCATTTAATGGCCAATATTAAAATTCATCCACATTTTACCCTAAATGTACAAAGATGATCAGATCCTGGTTTAGAATCAATAAGATTTGAGAGTTTATTGCTGCCAATGACTACAAGGACCCTACTGATTATAAAACAGCATCATCTGCATATATTGTTTAACACTTTAGAAATGAACCAATATCAATGGTAGTAGGGAAAACACCAGCGATCCTAGAACAGATCCTTGAGGAATCCCATTGCAGATACTTGTAAAGTCAAAGTTTACATGCTTAATAAATACAGCTAAGAATCATCACTGTTATAATATAATCATCAGTGTCTGTAACTGTATCAAACACACCTTCAGTGTTGTCTCACACTGAAATGATGTCACACAACACTAGTTTGAGAGTAGAAATAATATTGTCACATACAACATACGAAAGTGAAACCCAGAAAGTAACCTCGATAAAAACTTACCTTATGCTACTCCATGTTAGGACAGTTAAGATAACACTCAGTAAGCCAATGAGGGTTTGTTTTTTTGTACCCTCCAATGAGCTTGGATGTTTTTAATCCACAGCAAAGAATTTTGGCAAGTTCTCATGCAACGTTGTACACTGTGTTGCACATTAACCTGAGATAAGCTAATCTTGCCACAATAGGAGCACAGGGACTAGCTTAAAGACTCGGTGTTCTTTCTGCTTCACTAGCTACATGTTGCTAATTAGCACTAAGGCACTGACCCGTGAAAAACAACTCCTGACACACACTCTCAATTCTAAATTCAAGTTTATAACTTTGTCACAAAATAGTAAGTCATTTACCATCATAGCAGGAAAACAACTTAGTGGATTATTAACAGTAATGATGGTTCCAGTCACCACCAAGTGTGCCAGTGAACCACATCAGGAAACTAGCATGAAAGAAACAAATGCCTGAAAAGAATGTAGCCAGTATTATTACTTGTAGTAATATCCACATGAATTGTAAATATCCACTTTGAGACTAAAAAAATTCCTGTCCAAATAACTGGTGGTAGATGTTGAGCTATTTTCTTCACAAAGACAACAAACTGACCATGAATATAGGACACCATCACTAAAGTAACAGTTCATTTTAGCTAGTGTTTACAAAATCAAAGTTAGCTTCTGTTAGCAGTAAAAGTCTAGTAATTTACATATACCAGTAGCATTTTTATATTTAGCAAAGGTCCTCACAAACCTTCCTTAAAATTAAAACAACAAAATCAACAAGACAGCTTTCCAAACCTGTGTTAAGGCATAATCCACCTGCACAGATGCTACAGACTGAACACTGTCGCCCTCTTGTGTTGATATAGCAAAATTGTTTTGTTAAAATGGTCATCAATTTTAAGAGGTAAAGATTTTTTTTGTATGCTGTCTTCTTATCTTGCCCAGAATTTAAAAATGTGTTCCTTGGATATTGTTTTTTTCATAATGTTGCAACAGAAAAACCAATTCAAGTAAAAACGCAATTTCCTTTGACGGAGGTAATAATCAGGTCATTCCTAGCAGAAATTAAAATAAACAACAAATGCTCTTTATTTAATCAACTACAAGCTAAAACACCTCTTGTAGTATTAATATTTTCTTGCATGAGGTAATTTAATCTTGACTGGCCCCAGTAGGCTTTTTTTCCTTGCAAACAAATTGACATATCATCGCAGGGAAAGCAAAGGTGTAATTAATTCTGAATTATTAACGACTGCATTGCCTTTTGTCATGCCACTTTCAGCACCTTGTTCATGCTGGCTCGCTGACATGACGTACTGAGCCACTTAATGGGAATTTAACCATCATTAATGCTGTTAATCACACCTGTTTCTTTCCTGTTACTACTCAAAATGTCTGCTGTGAGAGGAGACCTGCGACTGAAGCCGGGTGATGAAAAGGTTTCCTTCTTGGTAGTCTCCACAGTCCCTGGTATTTTCGATCTCCTGTGGGTTTTTCTGAAGCGTGGCAGCTCACGTTCAAGGCCAGTAAACACATCTTATTTGTGCCTCTTTGCTGAGGCTACCTACAGTGAATAGCTGGGAAGAAAAGAACTCCTGTTCAATGAATTGTCATTATGGGTGACTCCAGACAGTTGTGAATTGCAGGCTATCCTTTTGACATCAATGAAATAGCAAGTATAGTGGTTAGTTTAGGAGTTAGCCAGGAAGTACACCTCACCAAAGGAGGTGACAGTCTTACCCCTTTTCCACCAAACAGGTTCCAGGGCCAGTTCTGGGCTGGGGCTCGAGCCAGTGCTCAGTTGGTTCAGAAGCCGGTCCTCCTAAAAACCTGTTTGATTTTCCATAGGCAGGGGGCCAGGTTGGGGTAAAACGTCAGTACGTCGCTGCAGAGGTAGCCGGTTCACAACAACCGGCCGCTAGCAAGCTAGCTGCTGTTAACAAACTACTGTTACCCTGTTACTATCAGTCCATGAAAACATTATTTTTTTCAGCGAATATTCTAGTTACAACATGATTGAGTTAATAAAGCAGTGTTGAATCGCTACGTGCGGTATTTATTCTGTTTTGGGAATTTACGATGTGCTTCCTGGTCGCATATGACGGAGAATTGCACCCTTGCTGTAATAATGTTTCAATGGAGAAGCTGATCGTGTGCATACAAGTGCTGTTCCTGGTTTTACAGACTACACTGAGATCCAGAGCCCAAACCGTATTTTCATGACTTTATTCTTCTACTATCACTAACTGTATTTCTGCTGTCGCTCCTCCAGCTCCTGGCATAGTTGCTGCTTAATTGGTGCTAAGTCTGGCCCGGCAAAGAAGTGGGGCCAGAGGTGGCCCCTTTTTTAGGGGCTGGGGCTGGTTCTCGCGGTGGTGGAAACACAACAAGCTGGGGCTAAGTCAGGAACTGGCCCTGGAACCTGTTTGGTGGAAAAGGGGTAAATGACTATCTACCACCCAGGTTTGGTTTCTTCTTGAATACTGACTCCTCTTACCCTTTGTTATTGTCACTGAGCCTCCGGTAAAAGAAAATTTACAGTTTAACTCCAGAGCAGCTGTGCCTGAGAGATATCAGCCCGAATCGGACATGGGGGGCAATTACGCAATGACGCAAATCGGACCAACCCTCCGCCTTGACAAAGAAGAAAATTATGGAAAACGTAGATCAATGCCAGCACACATAAAACACTGTACACCCTATTACCGGTGATACGAGCCGTCCCCAGGGAAGCATGGCGGTTGGCTCATGTGTCCCACTGTCATTGTCTCAGAGTAGAAAAGGTAGCGTGAACAGCAAGAGGGACGAATCCATAGAGACCGTGACAAGGCTAACCATGATGCCTTTGTGCAGGGAAACACGCATGATGCACAGATTGAGGTGGAATGTGAGGGCAGAGGGAGGGGAGAGCCTGTGTTTTCAGTTGTGGGAATATTTCCACTTAAATTGTAAATAACACATCACTGCCGTCACTTTTTATTATTTACGAACTACTTGTGTTGCTTCTTCAAATGTGAAAGTCAAGCTGGGTTTTTCCTGCTTTAAAAGGTGACATTTGGGAGGTTGACGCTCAGCAGTAATGATATTCGATCATCGTCCCTGAGGGGGAAATCATGCACAGTCTTGGGAAAAAAAAAGAGATATTGGAGGTGTGTTTGACAGCAACAGTGAAAAATGGGAGCATACACACGGAGGACAGCAGCAAATCAATGATGGTTGCGTGTCCCAATTAAACACCACACTGATGTTAGTTATGGCTTATTTTTGCAGCTGCTTTCAGTGTCATGTTGCATCTTTTTTTTAATGTGTTTTTTGCCAAGCATCACATGAATTTGATTCTGCAGGACATGCACAAGGCACTACCTGAGGGGGAGATCTCGAATTCCTCTAAATAATGAATTAATATTACTGAATGAGAGCGCTGAACGGTTAACCTCACCCTCCTCCCCTTCTCCCTGAAGTCACTCCGCTGAGAGGAGCCAATCAGACGCTCAAATCCTGTCTACTGCCTCCCGCATGCCCCTCCCCCTCCTCCCCCGTTATAAAGTCTTTGAACATCAGCATCACAACACACACACACACACACCGTGCTGATGCTGCTGCTGCGAGCAGCTCAGGAGACGAGGCTGCGCTGACAGTGTTTTCCCATTGATGGACACTGGAAATAAAAGGTGAGCACTTCTTCTTCTTCGTAGCAGCAGCAGCAGTTCTGGATGAAAAGGATATTTCTGTCTTGTGAGCTTTGTTTTTCCCCCCTTCAGCTCTGTGTGAATGTTTGAGTGTGCAGCCGGGCTGAAATGTTTCCCCAGTAGTTGTGTTTTGTTCTCTGTCTTGCCCTGTTTTCCTTTCCCGTCTCCTGCTTTCTATTCACAGCTCCTCTCTCTCCATATCTCTAGTTGCAGGCACATGCTGGCAGCAAGTATCGTGAGCCACAACAACAGCAGCGACCGCACTGGCATTGACGGCACTGGAAGCGGCTTTAGAGAAACCCCCTGTCGCGTCACAAGCGCCAGTAATCACGCTGAGACGACCGCCAACGGGC
>OOFC01014204.1:0-18445 GCA_900323345.1 Pseudochromis fuscus
CCCAGACACTATAGTAGTTTCTATTCTATGCACCTTATAATGCGGTGCACCTTATATATGAAAACAGTTTTAAAATAGGCCATTCATTGAAGATGCACCTTATAATCGGATGCGCCTTATAGTACGGAAAATACGGTAGTGATGAGAATCTGTATGAAAAAAAAAAAAAAAAAATCCCCCAAAATCCCGATCTCTGTTAATGGGCAAATGTTTTAACAAAGTAAACACCAGCACTGCATCTAGAAGCTGGAGAAGCTTTCACCCTAATAAATGTGTTTTCTAGTATTTCTAGCATTAACATCTTTTGTTTGAGTTTCCACAGCTTCAATAAGTTGTTAACAAAAAGAAAATGTTGTGTATAGTTTGTTAAAGGGAATCCAAAGTTCATAAAGTACCTTGAAGGTTTCTACCATTGTTGAGTTGTCATTATCTTCAGCTGACTTGCATCATTCACTCCTGTAAGCATTCACCTTACGCTAACATGCAAATGCTAACACAACAAGCTAAAACTTGCACCCTCAAAAAAATCCAAATTCTTGCAGCACCATGTAACACCTTGTGGCTTTAAAGGTTGTTTTCTTGTGCGTATTTATGTGCATGTGTCTGTTTTTTTAAAGCTTTTTTTCTTTTAACGCCCGCTCTGTCTTTACACCCACATAAACACACATCTATTTCATGGCCTGCTGAGCCATGTAAAGAGGTGTGGACAGGGGGAGTGAGGAGGTGGAGGAGGGAGACCCGCAGAGATGGGCAGCGTTCATCATCAGGTGGACTGAGGGAGGTGAGCAGAGGTGGTTTTTGAACATTGTCTCCTCCTGAGGCCAAAACCTGTCAGAAACGCTGCCTCGTTTGAATCACTTTCTGACTTTTGGCGCCATATGCCAACACGTGTGATTGTAAGATAAGTGCATTTTGACACGCAGCTGATGTGCTTATCCAGCTGGAAGCGTCCAGCCTCTGATTACTGACATTATGAGCATTTGGGGAAATGTAGTCCAAAGGGCTAAAATCACAAGGTTCAATCAGCCAATGCACCGTGTCCCTATAGTGTAAAAGTTCTTGGATGCATACTTTACTTTTTGGCATCTCCTGTGCCAAATTTCTGTATTCACATCTTAGCTGCTATCGTTTTGGGCAGTTTTTATACATCAGTACTTTGAGTTCGATCTTCTTTTTTGACTGAGACACATCACAGAGTCTCACCTGGACTCACCTTATCAGCCTCCAGGTGGTCACACCTTGACCCAGACTGGCATCATTAACAGCACCGACCGTCCTAAACACAAGACTTCACCCATTTCCCTGTAATTACTTTGCACCCCAGCTGCCCAACAAACACCCCAGCTCCCCTCGTCCCTGCTTCCCTCCATTCCTGCACATGAAGGAGGCTAATCACCGGTGTGATCTCCTCCTTTTCACCTCTGACCCCCCCAACACTAGAATAACAACCTCCATACCAGCCCCCCAACCCCTTGACGCTTTACCCCCCCAATTAGGAGGGTGCTTTTCCCCTTGCAGATGACAGATGAGGGGTCAGGGGGTTGTCAGACCCCCTTGCTAGTTTCTCCTCATGCCCATCGAAGGACTGAAACAGAAGGACGTCCTTGCCTTGGGGAGTGACACGGAAAAAAGTTTAGAGATGGAAGTCATATTGACGTAGATAAATGACATGTCTGAAAAATGGGCACGGAGGCAGAGAGAGTGGGGAAGTTGGGGTGGGTCAGCAGATGGAAAATAAGACTTGTTCAATGGACGTCAGGGAAAAGAAAGATATTCAAGAGGAGAAAAGAGCTGAAAGTTGAGACTGACATGAAATAGATGAAAGACAGAGTCCAAACTTCCAAAGAAGATTTGGCTGCACCTGAGGAGGAAGGACAACTGGCAATTTTCGACATAAAGGGAGCAGGAGGTTGGACAAAGAGAAAGCAAACGGTTTGAAGGATTAAATGACCAAAGGAAGAAAGAAAAAAAAAAAACCCCAAATGAAACCGAGAACAGAGGAGGAAAAAGACGGAGATAGATAAGGCAGCACTCGCTGTGCCGAAACGCTGCAGTGAGCCTTTTTCCTCCGCTGCAATAAAAGCAGAGCTGCAGTCCAATGAATCAAGGCGTTGGGGGCTTTCCTCTCTCTGTTGTGTGTTATGTCCACCGCTAATGGGCAGCAGATGTGGAGGTATTTCACAAGTGTGGCTTTGGAAAACATTCCCGCACATAAATCCAATTAGGTCGGACCCTGAACACGAGCTAGCCATAGTGGGCAGCCGGGCGCGCTCACGACCGCCCAAACGCTCCACAGACACAGTTGACTTAAATAATCTGATTTCTCACAGCAGGTAGAGGACGATGTAGACGTAATTACGCCTAAAGACCTTCTAAGCTTAAGTAAACCAATGTTCTAATTGAGGATTGTGGCTATTTGGGTTTGTCTGGTGTTGAAGTCGTGGCGGGTGATGAGCTTTGACAGCTCCGTGTTTGCTGTTGGGGTTTTCTTTATCCAGGTGGCCAAGAAAACAGAGGAAGGATTCTTATGAGGGAACATGACAGATCGCACCTAATAACAAAGGTTCTGTAAGCAGAACCATAAGACCCAATGTCAGGCCAAGGTTGTATCATCACTTGGAAAAACTCTGTCTCCCGAGATCACCTGTCTTTAGATGAAATAATGCAAATTAAGGTAAGAACTCTGCGCCAAGATTACACACCTCATGGCATCAAAATGTCAACAGAGTCATGTTCCTGTTGGGACTCATCTCACAAAGAGGAAGGTTTTAAATCATTGGCATTCACCTCTATTGAAATAATGCAGATAATTAAAATGTTATTTGTTCTGACATCACAAGAGTTGAAATGATACTTAGACAATAAGTCTAATGAGAAATGGGTGATGACTTTCTGAAACTATTTAACATGATGAAACTTTAGTGTTGTAGTCATTATGTTGTAGTCATGTTGTACATTATCGAGACTAGAGAGAGTATCGAGACCAAGACAGGACCAAGACATTTGCAGGTCAAGACCGAGACAAGACCAAGACTGTATATATCAAAGAAAAATCACAACAAAACAAAACCAAAGGACCAGTATCTTTATATTCTATTTTTTAAAAGTTTGTTTTTACATAAATACAACAGCAACAAAAACTAATTTTCCTAGCATCTCCACTCGTCTTCATCCACTCTGTGTACATGGGGCATGTCACTCCGGGTGTCACAAAGACCGCATGACACCGGGAAGTGACCAAGAGACCAAGACCGATGTCAAGTACGACAACACTACTGAAACGCTAACATTAGCATGGCGTGGCTAACATTGGCACATGACTGATAACAGGCTCAAACATCCTCCCATCTCCTCAGGATGCTTTTTGTGAAGTTACAGCTAATATGCAAAAACCTGTGCAGGCAGGTGATGAATAAAAGAGAACCGACATATTTCCTCCTCCTCCTCCTCCTCCTCCTCCTCTGGGCCTGACCACAGCCAATAACTAGCATACTTAAAAGAAGCGACCACAGCGAACATGACCCGGACACTAACATCATCTCAGCAGCTTCAGGATACACCCGATCTGACCCGGAGTCAGCGCTCCGCGGTGACTGCAGCCTACTGTGTCTGGATCATGAGCTATTGTTGCGAGTGTGGCAGCTGCTGCATGCTTGTCTGGCACCTCATTCGCTGCTAACTGCCTCCACGTGTGTTAAAAAGGACAGGTCCAGATACATTACATGCACTTTGTCTGCACACACACACACTCTCTGAGGTCCACATATTGCAGATGTAAACGCACACCTCGCCACACGCCACAGACGTACACTCACTAATCCCCCTGGCTTTAGTGGCACAGCAGGAGTGTGGTGGTCTTGTGTGGTTTTATTAACCAGGGTGGGACGGGGAGAGGTGAGATGGTAGAGTGAGGGATGGGAGGACGGGGGGGAGGGAGAAAGGACAGAGTGGGGCGTGCGGGGAGTCCCACCAGGTGCTAATAGATTTCCTGCAGCTTTGAAACGTTTACTTGCACTGGTCCCCTGGAATGGAGTCGGGTTTCATCTGTGGCAAATTACCCGGACCGAGGTTTGACCTCCCTTCAACACACACACCCCCCAGACACACGCCTGTGACACACACTTACCAAGTGGGACAGTCGTGTGCACACACACAGTTACGCCTAGAAGATACATCCTCACTGGGGATGTGCCTTCATGAACCAGTACTCATATAAATATTTGGGCATTAAAGGAATAGTTCAACATTTTGGAAAGTTATTTTGTTCCAACGCAACTTTTCTCCCATTAAGACTTGTGCAGCATCTGAAAGACTTGTCAGGAAAGTAAAGACCTTTGTACATGAGTGTGATTTTTATCCACTGGTAGAAACCTTGCACTGAGTCCAAACTCCTTCTGTCATACCATATGTTGTCAAAGTAGAAATGGAGTCACAAAGCAGTGAGGATGTTTTTCGTGGTCCTCTAACTTCCTGTTTGTGTTCTGCAGGTTGAGCCACATTTCTTACCTGCTTCAGCTTTAAGTTATAATAAATAAAGCCAATCCATAGCTACTGGTCACCTGCTGACAGCACAGTCACTGCTGTCTTATCTTTCCTCCACCCTTTTGTTTTCCACTTCCTCCTATCCTAGTCTGTGTTTGCGCTCCACATCTCTGGGTTAGGGTTTGAATAACTACACCTTCATTCACAGTTGCTCAAGAATCTCTCTGAAGACAGATGCAACAAGAGCAGAAAATCAAATGTTTTAAAAGCTTTTTAAGTTTGCGTCATTGACACGATGTGCTTTGTATTTAATGTGTGAAAAATACGGTTATCTGCTTATTTCCCCCACTGTCTATGACTGATTTTAGTAGACTGAACCCAATATTAGCATCACCAATATTGTAGCAGTGTTGTAGTCAAGACCGTACCAACCGAGACCAAGACAAATAGTAAATGGAGTATATTTATATAAGCTAGGTCCCAAAGCACTTGGCAACTCATTCACACGCCAATGGCTACCAAGCTGCCATGCAAGGCGCTAGCCACCATTTGGAGCAACTTAAAGTTCAGTGTCTTGCCCAAGGACACTTCGACGTGGGGACAATTGAACCCATGACCTTATGATTTACAGGTGACCCACTCTACCACTTGAGCCACAGCCGCAGACAAGATCAAAACATTTGGAGATCAAGACCTAGACAAGACCAAGACTGTATATATCAAAGAAAAATCCCAACAAAACCCAAGTTCACCCTGTCCGAAACCAAGACATTATTGAAACGAGAGAGTATCTAGACCAAGACGTTTGGAGACTGAGGCCGAGACAAGATCAAGACTTTATATATCAAAGAAAAATCACAACCAAACCCGAGTCCACCCTGTCCGAGACCGAGACAAGACCGAGTAAAAATGCCGTTGATTCTGAGACGAGACGGAGACCCTTAAAAAGTGATCTCAAGACCGGTCTCAAGACCAAGACCGATCTGGAATACTACAACACTGCTTTGTAGGAGTGAGGCCTCAGCTTGATTGGTCTAATGATACTTCTATACTTTGAATTCATACCTGAAAATAATTAATTTCTTTCAATTCCTTACTTTTCAATACATATGAATTCAACATTTTTACAGTCCAGTATTTCCACTTTTTCTGTTTATATTACATTATATTTTGATTTAGCCCCCACAACCTCCTACCTCACTCAAATCAAGGAACTAGAAGAGAGCATACCCCGACATGGTAGTTTTTCACTTGGACCCACTCTGTAACTTCCACTGCACTAATTATGCATTAACACACATTTGCACTTACTCAGCATCTAATTATCTGAGTGCCACACAGGCAGGTTCACCACACGCCGTCCCTTTGATATTTGCGGTGAGAGGTTCTGCACTTTCTTGTTTGCATGCTTGTAATTTCTCCCTTTCACCCATGTGTGTGTGGGTGGGTGGCGTGTGTGTGTGTTTGCGTGAGTGGTCTGCACTGTAGGTGAAGGTATGTAAATGAGTCAGGGGAGTTTGTTTTTGGAAGAAGCGTGTGTGCTATAAGTGTTTGTCTATAAGTCGGGATTTACAAGTTTGTTTGTGTTGACTGTATGTATGCATGTGTGCGTAGGAGCGTCTGCAGCTGTCGGTTCAGTACTTTCAGTGGAAAGTAGAAATGGCGTGTTAGAAGATCTTTAAGAGACTTTCTTTGTGTGCCAGACGTTGGCGCTTAATCACACGGTGTTATTACACACAGTCGAAATGCTGACTCGATGTCCTGATCGGACACCTGGGGCTCGCAGCAGCGGAAATAACTCACACTCTAACAAAATGTCTGTACTGACTGTGTGTCTGTGTTATGTAACCGCGCTGTATCAGATCTCTGTGATAATGTGTCTGTCTGTGTAAATGAGAGACCCCGGAAAGAGTCATCACAACTTGCTGGTCTGGCAGAGTTAGTCATTGTTTGTGACTCCGAGGATGAATTTGTGCGTTTGGTCAGTCGGGCGATCAGCCAAGCAGTCGAACATCAGTCCCTGCAGGGGAGATGCAGATGCTGACAAATCATAAACAATCCAATTTACTATTATTTACTCACTTTGCATGAGTGATTCATGCTGCATCACTGCTTTGTCTGCAACTTGCTCTTATCAGAAAATAACTTATCATTTCCTTTGGTGGGAGTTCATTCAATTACTGTATTTTCCGGACTATTGAGCGCACCTGTCTATAAGCCGCTATTGAAGTTATTCGAACAGTTTCATGTCGTCCACTCTGTATCGGCGGCATGGAGCTTGCTAGCTTGTAAAAAGCTAACGAACTTTGTGCCGCCGATACATGAGAAACACCGGTGTTTAAGTTCAAAGTGTCGGAAAAAGGTAGCGGCTTATAGTCTGGAAAATACGGTACACAAAAACTGACTATTTTACTTCCAGTGATATCTAGTGATGCCTGCACTCCAATACAAAGGAAATGAATGGAGTATTGTTTGCAACCTTACAATACTATCCGTCTCTCTATCCCACCCAGGTTGCTAAGTATACAACCGTCTTGGAAACTATCTGAACATTTTTCTTCCCCGTTTCGAGCACCATCATTTAAAGACGGCACCATGACAGCTTGTTTCTTTTTCACCTCCAGTCCGTCTGCAAATCTTCCCAAGTGCTCTTCTGTTTTCTCTCCTCTCCCCTGAGATAAGGACCACTCATATTTCCAGTCAAGGACAGCTGATACAAAACCGTGGGTGATGCTCGGTGATTCAAAAACCACATCAAACCTCCCGGGCAGCGTGGTCACTCGCCCCCCCCACTGACGAGGGAGAGCGTCCCCACATCTGCGGTGGTTATATTTTGTTTTTCCCGATACAGCTGGGGCCTTCACTTTAGCCTCACTTTCTCTGTGGCCAAAAAACATGAAAGGGAACATGAAAAGGCCAATGCTACCAGACTGCAGCAATTACAACAAAGTGAGTACATTAATGACCAGCAGATGAGTCACAAAGCTGCACAACTCCCAGCAGAGATCCCAAGCGGTGCAGAGACGAACGGAGCAGGTGGACGATATTTGGAGGTTGTTTTGGAAATATGAGAAAAAGGTTTGACTTTGCCAAGACCATCGTGTAAACCTTTGGTTTTTCGTAAAGCCCTCTCCCGAGAAAGCTTTTCTTCTTTCTTTCAGGTGGTTCAAGTTGCGTATGACCATGTAAATAATTTATTTTGCTAATGCTTCGGGGAATAGCATCATCACAAGGTTACAAGAATTACTCTGAAGTTGATTATGCAGAACACACCTGCTTTGATCTTTGTTACTTTTTACTAGAATCTAATATTTGTGTTTTAAGGTATATCGTGTCAAGCAGATATTGCAGCCTATGTGAAGACGAAAAGGTGGACTTCATAGCTGCTGTAAAGGAAATGAACAAAGGAAGTTTCAAAAGTGAAGCCAATGCTGAAATGCAAAAATGCGCAATACCATCGATGGCCACTAGATGCTGGCTCCAATTGACTTGAATCATGAAATACTCAGTCAATAAGTTTTTCCCACATGTCATTCTGATGTCATTAGCTAAAATCAACTCTTCTTCTCAGTGATCTGGTCCATCTGAAAATCGTTTCATCATTAAGAAGATATTAGCCTTCAAAAAAAGTTACTTTGATTGACAGGTCTGAGAGACCAGATCTGAACTCCAGTCTCATACACATTGGGGAGTGTCCTCGGGTTCAAGGGTTAGACCCGCCTCCTCACTTCTTTCTTCATATAATATGGTCATCCAAGGCTCCCAACAACCAATATGGTGGCGTTCAAATCTCTTGCCTTCAAAACACAAGATCGAACCAGATCCCTGAAGAAATAAGACAGATTTGATCAGATCCCATCCATCCCTTGACATCAGAATTCAAACTGCTCCCCTCTGGATGCAGAGACCCAAACGTAGGACAGGGAGGTTCAGGAAGTCCTGGGTTCCTGCGGGTGTCAGCCTTTTAAATAACATTTAGTTGGTTTTTAGCCTTTTTAAGTTACTTCTTTTAGCTGGTTTCAGGCAGACGGCACTTCACTGTGGTCCCTTTACTGTCTCTGTTACTTGTTTATTTTAATTTATTACTTTAACTATCTATTGTCATTGCTTGTATTGGTGTATTGTTTTGCCTGCTAGCTGCGCCACAAATTGCCCCTCGGGGACAATAAAGATATCTTGAATCAAGTCCGCAAACCAACGGGTGACGTCACGTTAGCGTCATGCATTCTGTATTTACTGTGTAATTCTTACCTAAAGATGCAAATTAAAATGCAATGTGATGTCTTCATCCAATCACATCAAAGCTCCTCAGACATTTCAAAACAACTTGACAAAAAAGTTCTTCATAATACAAACAAGTGCTCCTGGACTGCTGTTGCTTATCCTTCTGTTAAACGATGCCAGGATATCATCATGCAAGCCCATTTGGCAATCACCGTCATGATGAATCAAAAATGATAAATACGAGCAGATATTATGTCGGTGTTTTACATAAACCGCAGTGTGATGTTTTCTTGAAACTACAGGCTACCAGGAGCTGCCCCAGCATGATGAAAGACAGCCATACTTTTACTGTAATCTCCATCGTAATCTAATATCGAAAAAAAAGAGAAAAGCATAAGAATGTAAGGAGTTGCATGCAGTTGACTGCTGACCCTCGGGGCACAGACTTTCTGAATAAAGGAGGCACAGCAAGAAAAGAAAATCTGTGGGGAAGAACAAGATATGCTAAACATATCAATCTCAGTTTCCTCTAAATGAGATCCCCCAGTGGCTTGTAAGTATCACAAGATATTTATGGCAGCAGTCGTGATTGGGTTTTGAACCCATGCCAAACAAATGCCATTATGAGGTGTTTGAAATTTAAATGAAAGGGTATGAACTTCATTTGGGATCCCGGGGTAGGTGTGGGTGGGTGGGGGGTTGCAGATGTCCCTCCTGGGTCCAAAGTCAAACCTTCAAAAATTACACAGTAGAGCTGAAAGGCAGGAGATGTGGAAACAAAACAAAAACCTCAACAATGCCTTGGTGGTCTTTGTTGTCGGACGAGGCTCGAAATGCCGTTTCTTCCGACCTCAGCCCACAAAGTTGTTCTTTCTTCCCCAACAAGCATGTGCCTACTGGATCCTTTGATGCCTGCGTGTGTGTGTGTGCAAAAAACAAAACTTTCCCAGTGGTGGTCAGCTGGGTTTGTCTTTTGGGCTGGAAACAGGTTTCCGTGTGGGGACTAAGTTTTGTTCGGTAATCTAAAACCAGTCCTACTTTCAGATCGCTTCCACGGAAGAGGGGAGGAGGATGCAGAAATCATATCTTCTTCATCTAGCACTGCGAGGAATGCAAGAGTAAGCATTAGCTGAGAAGAGGGAGAGACGGGGGTTTGGAGAGCAGGACGTGCATATAAATGAAGTGGTGAGCTATAATACGCGACCATTCTGGGTCAGGCATTTAAGATCGCATTTTTGAAACCACTTAAAGGTTCACTCTGGTGCACAAATGACATGTGACACCATCTTTGGAGAACCCACTTTGGAAAAACAAATCTGCTGGCGTAATGAGAGGACTGTTAATACTCACAAATGTAATTACTTACATAATAAACTTTTCATATTTACTCGAGGAGGCCGTTTACTTCTGGGACTCGGGGCCAGATATCAATCAGTGACAGACGGACACAAGCCGAGAGAGTTAGGATAACAATCAAAAACACAACAGGAGTGACCTCTCAGCGTAAACCAACAGGGTCATCTTGTTGCCAGACGCGAAATCCAGAGTCGCTGGCAGGAAATCCACCGTGTGCTGTTGACATCGCAACTCATCCGTGACAGACAAGGAATAACACTTTTGGAGAGGAAGAGTTCGGGAGGCGGGGGGGGAGAAAAAAAGTGGAATCCAAGAAAGACAGGGTGCTGTCACCGGAAAACACGGCTTTTAGCAGGATAATAAATCTTTCATACAATATTCACTCAAGCAAAGATAATGCATTAAAAACAGGGATTACACATGTTGAAAAATATGCTACAGATACACGCTCTAGCAGTCATAGCAGGACGACTGACGAAATGTAGTGTCATTTCTTTGCATTACTACGATGATAAATTATATTTTAAATTTATATTCCTCCGGCAGTTATGGTTGATGCTGTAATCAATTTCTTTCACGAGATCTGTAAAATATATAATTTCATATTATTGGTCTCCGTATAGTCGTTCAACAGCTGTGCTACCAACAATAAAGGCCACTTTTTTATTAAAAAATAAATACTAAAGACAGTGTAATTGGTCTCATTTAAAATGTCCCTGAGCACCTGAAGGATTTTGCTTCATTCTTCATGGCTTCGCAGCACAGCGTAGAGACCCGGGTTAGTTTTAACGTCCATAATAAAAGAGTAAAATGAGCCTGTAGTTTGTCTTTGGGGGGCAGTGAGGAATAGTAGCTCTAAGACTCTGGACTTGAGCACAGCTGGTTTCGGGTTCAAGTGTAAAGCAGACTGCGTTAACGAGAAAGTCACTTACCATTTGATCAACATGCAATAGGGAAACCAGGCGTTACTGTAAATTTATGAGCAGAGGCACATTACGGGCCATTGTTAATGGATGCGTCCTTGAGCAGAACTCGGTGTTGTGGAGAGATGTGGCCGGACCTGCGACTCCTTGGTTTCTTTTCCTGGACATTGTTGATTTTGGCCGGACGTCAGTTTTTCTGATGTTGGCTAGACACTGGGAGAGCAGACTCGGGGTGCTTCCTTCTCATTCTCACACACATTTGGATGGGAAATGTGTGTTGGCAATGTGACAAAAGTTAGTAAGAGAAATCTGATCCACTGTGGAAGAAACAGACATTTTGCAAGAAAAAGGGACAACAGCCAGAACTCTAAACGCAATGCAACATATAGTAATCATAAACTTTTATTCTGAATATACCTTATTTTGCACATGAATAAACACTTTTTTTCCCTCCCCAGGATTATAAACATTGTTCTTTTGTCTTCGTGTTGAGAACAACATTGGTTTTGTACAATTTTTTACACGACTGATTCTGGAGAATCAAGTCCCACTAAAGTGTAACATCTTAAAGCACAATCGAGGGAGACTGACGGAGAGGCCCACCAAGACCCTCCCAAAACTGCTGAGGCGTGACTTGGTGGACGCCTCCATCAAGAGCCTGCCGAAAAAAAAAAAAAAAAAAAAGGCAGAGGAAGATTGACTGACAGGCCCGGCCAATCGTCTGCCAAAGAGTGGCAGCAAGATAAAAGACACACATACGCACACACACACACACACATTAAGCAATCGTCAAGATTTCAGAAATAAAAAGGCCAACCCACACAATCCATACAGAGAGCACCAACAGAATCAAAAACACTTCATATCACATCGAGAGTATATTATTCCTGAGGTGACAGCATCTGATTTTAGCACTTAGAGAGTAAAGAGTGGAACATCTGGACAGCTGTGGAGCTCCTGGTGTCTCTCCAGTGTTTTCTGTGCATTTCCAAAAAGGATCCAGTTGGAGCATTTTCGCTGGTCTGTACTTTCACTCACTTCATCTGCACAATGTAGTCCTCTGCCTAAAATGAGGTGAATGACCGCACCAGCTTTTCAGCTTCATAACTGCACTTCATGTTTACTTTACTACCAACTATCGTCCAATCATTTGATATTTAGATGTAGTTTTTGTCAGTTTCAGGCTGTCGCTGGTTTCCGCTCACTTTTAAAGAAGGAAAAGTTTACTTAAAGGTCCAGTCCAGTCCAAACCATCAGGTAGATGTAGACGTATTACACTGGATAAGTCAAAAGTGAGTTGCTAATGGCGATTAAGTACCGTATTTTCTGGACTATTGAGCGCACCTGTCTATAAGTCGCTATTGAATTTATTCGAACAGTTTCATGTGGTCCACTCTGACCGGGTCTGATGTGACGACGCTAAATGTATCGGCGGCACGGAGCTTGCTAGCTTGTAAAAAGCTAACGAGCTTTGTGCCGCCAATACATGAGAAACACCGGTGTTTAAGTTCAAAGCGTCGGAAAAAAGTAGCAGCTTATAGTCCGGAAAATACGGTACATAAACTCAAGGAAACAATGTTTTTTTTTTTTTTTTTTTTTTAAATTAATCTGAATCTGAATTAATTCTGTACAAACCCATAACCATCTTAAAGTTGACAGTGACATCACCGATTAGTTTGTGGACCAGCGTTTTGAAGTAAGCTGGTTTTTGGAGCCAAAAAAGACCATATTTGGGTAAGAGGGCGGAGCAGTTAGGGGACCAGAGAAGCAGCCACACCCCCAAATATACCTCCTGATATTTTCTTAATTATGAAGTTAATTCCATAAGAAGTGTCTTTAGTGAATGACATCAGACTGAAGTCTATTGGAAACAGATTTTTTTGGAGACAGCATCTAGTGGCCATCGGTGGCATTACAGTTTTTCCTACCTCCACATGGGCATCACTTTTCAAATCCAATGAATACATCCATCTTTATTATAAAATCTATGGCTTGGACTGAAGTGGCTGACCAACTGACAGATGCTGAAACACTACAACAGGAAGTTTAATTGACAGTAATGTAAAGTATTTATGATTTGTAGTAAACAGGCTGATCCACTGGTGCGATCTTAATATGGTTATAGTGAATCACACAGGGCTTGAGCCAATCCGACTGAATAGTGCGTTCAAACATCACGCTCGCCAATCAGGTTCCTTTCCCCCTCCCCCAGCTGGCTCGGGGCGGAGCCAAATGCTGTCTCCCCAAGACAATGGCAGTATTAGCTGATCATACCTTATTATATATCATAAACAAACGCCTGACAACCACGATATTATGCTTCCCAACATTACACACTAAAGCCAGAGCAAACCGGATAGATTTTTTTTTTTTTCTTTTTTCAAATTATCAGCCATTACCATGCAGCACAGGGAAACAATTTACATCTTGCCTGGGTAACATTGCATAAATGTTATATTAAGATAATAGGTTTCTCCACAAGAGAATATAAGAGTCCTACTGTATATGGCACTTGATATTCTTGAGTGTTAGTAAATGAGGAGCATAAATACCATTGTTAGTTTCACCACATCGTTTCTGTTGGAAGGTTATGATAAAGATATAGAGGAGATGATGGCGTTCGGTACGTAAAAAACTGAAGATAGCAGTGATTTTAAACACACAGCTTAAATATGTGGTTTTCTCTTACGCACAGAATTAACATCCATCATAGAAAATACACATAAAAAGATGCACTCCCTGGTTTTTATTTTAGTGGTGTTTGTAGCATCCAGCTAATACAGCGTTTAATGTGAATATAATTGGATATTTGGTGACTTGGGGATTGAAAAGGCGAAAAAAAACCAATCAATAAGCCTGTTGTTCTCATCTGAAATCAGCAGACTCTTAAATAATGATCAAACTGTGCAATAAATCTTCGAAAGCAGCACAAAACAAACCGTCAAGTGCAGCTGGTTTAGGTAAAAATGACATTTTTATCTCCAGGATTTAAAACTTATGTTTTGAATAATCACGGCCAAGTTTTTCTCTCTGACGTATTATTTCCTGCCTAATAACATTACATCCCACTAATCCTCAAAAAAAAAAAAGCATAAACACAGGACGTCATTTCCCACATGGTGCATCTTCAGAGTACTTTTATTCTGAAAATCATTACGTGGCGACAGTGAAGTGTCCAGTTTTGGTCCTGTGAAGTGTGTCTGAATCGTTGTTGCAGTGGTTTGACTGATTAGTGCATTAAAAAAAAAAAAATCTACAGTAGTATCAGCACATTTTCTTTATGACTTTAGGTGTGATTTATATTTGACGCGAGAAGAAGGCACACAAAATAAAACTCATATCGTAGAAACAGCCACAACGATGACGAGCATGGAGCGACTGCTGTTGTGTAGTGGTTGTCGCTTGATGCTGTAACAAACCGCAAGAGGGAAATTCACAGAGACTGAGGCGACCAACGTGTGAAGACAAATAACAGCTGCACTTTAAAACTGCAGTGCAGATAGTAGTCATTTAATTTAAAAAGTGACAGCAGTGAATACAAATTTTTTTTTTGACCCAATGTACAAATGCTCCTTTAACCCTTTTTCTGTTTCTTTCATGGTGGCAGTAAAACAAATGCTGTCCTCACACTTCATTCAAATAAAGAGTAAAATAATTAAACACTACACTTCTTTTCATTCAGCAGCCACAGCCTATTTGTCTGAGTCACACAGTCCACATGGCACTAGAGATTTTTCCCTCGTAGGACACCAGCCAGGTTTGTCCTGATTGGTTACTGCGCGCTATGGCAACAAAGTTTTTTTTATTTTAATCCAACAACAAGGCGGATAAATCCAGATACCGCTCCCGATCCAGGCTGATGGTTACAGATGATCAGCTACAAAGTTCACTCAGAAACAAAGCGCTCGGTGGCAGTGGAGGGGTTGGCTTCTGTGCATAAACATAACAATGAACATGGTTTCCACACTGCAAACACAGTAACTACATGAACGAAGAGCGGAGCGAGGACGATGCCCTCGGAGACACTGTGAAAATGTTCTGGGTAGTGTTATCTAAAAAAAAAAATCAGACTGAGACAACATTGTTATCAGCAACCCAGCTGAGGCGAACGAAGGGCAAGAGCTTGTGATGGAGCAATTTGGCATTTGTCACTGAAACCTAAGCCAAATCCTCAACCGAAAAACAATAAATACCTAAAAACTAACCACTGCAAATCGATTAAAAAGAAAGCATACTCTCGCCAAGGGTAGTGCTGTTTTTGGCAGTGATGAATAAAACTGCTCTTCAATAAACAGCAAGTCCCCCCCAACCGTGAGTTAAATCCCTCAGATACTATAAGGCGGTCCAATCTCTTTCATCAATGACATCAAGCCAGATAAAGTTCTGAAGTCGCCAATCAAAATGAATCTCCGGGTTCCTCTAATCTCAGCCGGCGGGGACCACTGAGGGGACGAAGGATAGTCGTAGGTCTTTCTGAGCATTCAAATCTTCTGATATACATTTCTTTCGTCACTTGTACTCTGGCGAAATCACTTTGAGAAACCCCTGAAAAGAAACATATCAAAAGGAGGAAGTGGCAGAACGCGGGGCTCACGGGTTTTTGTTTGTTACAAGCGCTTCTCGTCGGGCGTTCATCGTTTTAGTGGCAGCGCTGCATGCTGGTTGCCATGTTGGAGATACGGAGGGAGGGCGGTACAGGGTGATCGTCGGGTTTGTTCAGAGGTCACGATGGGACGGCGTGGTGTCCGGAGTCAGTCACAACCCAGACCAGCACCAGCTGAACGGCCATCATCAGCCAGAGCGAGGGAGTCAGGCCGGACACCCCGCCACAGTCTGGGTCCTCCTCCTGGTGGCAGGCAGGGAGGGAGAGGAGGGAAATTACTACTTGATAAAAATTACAACTGAGTACTTTTAAGCTGGTTGTTTGCTAAACCCCGCCCCTGAACTGTTGCCATCCAATCATCATTTAGCAACTTAAACTTAGGAACGGCAGCCCTTGAAGATCTGTCTCTCTACTGAGGTGGTTTTAGTTGGAGCTATAATCAAAACATATGAAGTTTTGTTAGGCGTTGTGTATTTTTTGGCCTTTTCAAAAACATTAACACAAAAACAAGAGAGTGAGAAATGGTCAGGTGATGGTAAATGAATTAATTAAAGGGACTGAAGAAAAGAAGTCTTGGTATTTTTCTTAGTTTCAATTTCCTGGTGGTTTGACCTGCACAGGATAACTACATCTTTAACATCACTGACATCTCTGAATTGCACCATAGCAATGAAAATCAGAGGTATCTACATGTATATATGACACATCTACACAGCTACATGTGTGTATATATATTTATGATTAGTGCCTGAAGTGTTTGGAAAAGAGTTTTAACAATACTTGCTGCCCTACTAACTATAGTGAGAGGCTTTTTTGTACGTAATCTTAAAAGTTTTTACGGATTGGAAGTAAAGAAAAGAAGCCAAACGGGTAAGTATGAGTATATGAGCATCTATCCAATCTTATTTATAGCACTGCAAGATTGACAAGAGTCTTTTTTTTAAAAAAACAAATTCTTGCAACTTGTTAAATTTTGGTTTTTGCAGCTTGGTTTCATTGTCCTCTGACCAGCAACAAGGAAGTAAAGTCCCACGTGATGATTCAAAGCTTGACAGCCATCGTGACTTAGCAGCACTAATCAAAAGGGAGTGAGGCTTAGCAAACAGTCAGTTAAAACTATGCAGGGATCAAACAATGGGACAGAAAATATAAAAAAGCTTCAAAATGACTTTTTTATACTTGACTGGAAAACTTTGAGCCATTACCAAAACTCTGATCTGTTCTTCTGTTATTATCTGGGGGGTATGAACGACTTTGCCTTGATTTTTTTTTTCCCCAAATTTTGGCAAAGAGAAAGAAAAGTTGAGAAACATTAAACACAATATAAGAAAATCTGGATGCAAATGAGAAGTGAGCGGTCTGTTTTTGCTAGCGTCTGGACACATCAGTAATCAGCAGAGAGTCTTTAGAGTCCATAGCCGGAGACGGACTATGATAGATGGGGAACGATACAAAGAGCATGGCTTGAAGTTCAAAGTCAGGTGAGACGGAGAAAACGTTGACGAAAGACAGAGAGAGTCGGGGAGGTAAGTCGGGGAGGTAAGGTCAGACGGTAGTATAATATAAGAGAGTGACAGGTGAGAAGGACAAGTGTGGGAAAACAATGGAGAGAGACATGAAGCAGAGAGGTAACATCAGGAGGGAGGAGAAGCATCAAGGGAAAGACGGCGAGAATCACAAGCCAAACACTGTCAGATCGAACATAAGATAACGACAAAACGTTAATGAGGGAGAGCTGGCGTTATGGGACTGACCCGAGACAGCACATGAACAGTGGCAGCAGTAACATGAGCAGAGAGGAAGCCAATGGGGAGCCTGCGCTCCTTCGGCACATGGCCTCATCCTAACCATCAACAGCCAATCACAAGGCGGGAAACAGAGAAAACAGAGAAAGAGAGAGAATCATGCAGCAAAAACGTCCACACAGTTAGCAAGTTAGAAAAGCAAGTATGAGCAGAAAGGAGGCAGAAAAAAATTAGATTAAGTAGACAAATCGTCGTACAAGATGGATGCATTCCCTGGAGAGTGTGTGTGAGAGAGAGAAGTTAGTGGGTGGGTGGGAGTTTGCATGTGAGTGTGTGTGTGAGTGAGCAAAGACAGCGCAGGCACAAGAGTTCACTCTTAAGGCCGACAAAGTTTAACGCTGGAAAAAGACTATAGAGTGAAAACAAACAGAGCATTCAAACACCGAGGTTTCACACACAAAGATTCCTGCTGCTCTCATAAAAATGTTTGTTTAGCTTAGATATTCATAAGTCGAGGAACAACCCGCTGTTTATCTTTGCATGGGAAACCTAAGCACATACAGCTTTTGAGGGATTTAGAAAAAATAAAAAAAGAGACGACATGCACCATGTAAAGATATTAGTGATGGAAAGGTGCCACGGGTAGGATTTCCTCACTGATATATTGTTTCCATATCAGGAGAGCGGCTTAAGGAGTTTTGGACTTTGGCCAGTGATTAAACTCCAGTGAAGTCCTTCTGGGCTCTGCTTTATTGGTCTGTAATAAGTTGATGTTTCTACCTCTTATGTGTCAGGTAAGAAAATCAAAACAGATCGAGTCGTGTCATCTGAAATAGATATGTGCAAGAAAAAGGCTGGAGAAATGATTTTGATACTGATAATTTTGGGAGAGGTCTGAATCATATGAATTAAAATTTATATTTGAATGAATCAGTGTATAGAGGGTTTCTACACATTTGAAATTTCAGATTTTACAGACCCTAATTTCCAGACTTTCGGTAAAAAAAAATCTAATAATTTGTGACATTTGAGTAAATCATCATGAAAATGAATTATGGAATTAATCATTTGTTGTGTATATTATACTTCGCATTTCTAATCTGTTGGTCCCA